>JAVTVY010036610.1:0-16540 GCA_036873755.1 Hanleya hanleyi
CCAGGGCAATAAGATGACAACTGTATATGTCCCCCCCCCTGTAGATATGTGGATACCTTGTCACTTGTTATACCCCCTGTACATAGTTAAGGGTATGCTGGATTCCGACTGTCTGTCCGTCCGTGTGTCAGTGTATCCATCCATTCATCTGTCTGAGTTGTGGCTTGGGTTTGCTTTTCGCATGCCATAACTCATTGCTATTTATCCAAACTTCCACACCCATAAAAACATCTTGGTCTAGACTGTTAAGGCCTAAATTAAAAAGGTGTTTGTTTGGGGTAACGGACCCTGGTCAGTGAGAATGGGTCGGTCGGTCGAAAATTTATTTTATTCTATTTTTTATTTTTTTATTGGTCAGTCAGTTTACTGTCTGTCTCAAATTGCGATGGGATGGGATATTTGACGAAATATTGGAGCCAGTTTATCTCAAAGCATTTAAATTCTTCACAGGTCTATGTTATTTGTGCATTTTCATTCTGAAATTTACCAATACCTCGCATGTTATTTTCATAGCGCCTACAATGGTACAACATTGCAAGCCCAACGTCATTCTGCTTTGAAAATAACATGCGAGGTATTGAAGATTTTCTTTGGTTCTGAACAGATTTCCTTCAAATTTCAGAATAGAAATGCACAAATTACGTATAGATACTATGGGGAATTTCACTTCTCTGTGGAGAACATATATTGCCGAAAATCGCATCCCATCGCCATGCGAGACAGACAATAGTTCCAAAAAGTAATAATTTATGAATCAGGTATTCGTCGTAGTTAATGACACAAAAGGGAATGCATTTTGGTTTAACTGCTAAATATATATGCCCTGTAATGCAGCAGAAATTTATCCCAAAAATATCATGGCAAGGATGCCTTAAGAACAACTGAGAAGCGTAACTTCTCGTTGAATTGTTGTTTGACATAACGTTGGCTTCACGCTGCCGTCTTTGCATAGAGACAGCTACATGTACCTCTCTTCCCTCCATATTGCTGGGGATTATAGCCAATAGGTATAACTTCTCTCGACGTAACTCGGTATGAAATCGACAATGGATGATAAATAATATATTCATGAAAAAAACGTTATCACAGATCACCTGTTATCACTTCAACCAGCCACTGCCGTTGTTGTCTCGGAATTTTCATTCCTACTTCCACGATGGTCGTACATTGATCAGCAAAAAGACAAATATTTATCCTCGAGAACTATACCGAACCGCAAATGTGCTTAAAGAGTTCACCCCATTGGCAACCTTAGTTGAATCTTAATCCTTTCTCATTTATTCGGCACAGTGGCCATTTACGGTTCTTTTTCCTGACAAAAACACCTGTGGGCCACCATTTTCAACCATGTGGTCTGGTGTCGGGGAACCCTTGTGTGACTTTGCTAAAAATTTTGAGGGCTCCCAATGAACTATGTTGACTCAGCCCGGGAAATCAGCGAGAGTGTTCCCATGAGTTTTCGAACTGTAAACATTCGATTTTCTTCGACAGATTCAGGGGAACAAAAAAATTCCCCTTGTCGGGTTACCCCAAACAAACACCTTTTTAATTTAGGCCTAAGGGGCTGAGGAGTTGTAGCACCGCTGGTGCCTCATGTTCGTTCAGTTCCGTCATCATCCGTACAATCAGCGTGTCTGTAATATCAGTAAAGCTATTTAGATTATATACAAATTATATAACTGTTTTTTTTTGCGCATACTGATTATTTTATAATAACTTGGCATCATACAGACAAAGGGTCTCTCATTAATTCATCAAGATTATAAATACGCAAAGTTACCTGGGCCTGGAGTTACTGCCTGTACTTATACACATATATTCTGATAAAGGTAACACACAATCATGTAACTGATAATACAATTGTGTCCCATCCTACTACAAACAAAATCAACTCACATGTGGATGTGGCTGGGAGAGAAGATCTGTCACCACTAGGAGATGGCTGAGTATGCTCAGATGGGCGCTTCACTGCTGGTGTCCTGGAGTGATGGAAAGAAGTAGGCTGAGGTGGTGTAGAGCTACGCAACTGGTTAACTGCAGGTGTCACAGAACGACGGGAAGAGGAAGGTGGGGCTGGCGTGAAATCACTAAGCTGGTTCCTTGCTGGTGTTGATGGCCGACGGATAGAGGCAGGCGGAGGTGGAGATGAATCGTCCCTTGTTGGTTTCCTAGACTGGTGGGAAGGGGCCGACAGGGCTGGGCGTGGAGGTGACACGTGGTCCCTTGTAGACCGGAATATGGATGGGGCTGGTGGAGATGGTAGTAGCCGGCGCGAAACCTTCTTGGACTGACTAGGAGAAGTAGATGGCAAGAAATGCTTAGGTAGTCGAGGTGAGGTTGGCACACCATCACTAGATGAACTCTCATCGCCAGAAGAACGGACATACTTCTTGTTCGGCCTGAAACAATCAATTGGTTATCAATAAACATGATAAGGATGTTAATTAAAAGCAATCCAGGTTGTAACTTTATTCACCCACATTAGTCTATGTTTTTCTGTGATTTTTTTGTGAACTCACTTTACGCTTACGTGGCTCCACATCTGACCCTCCTTCTGTTTGTATATCCGAATGCTCTTCAACTGCTAGATAACTTCTTCAGAGCTTTGCTGTAATAGTCCGTGGGCTGAGTAGGCCCATCTTGCCCCCCCCCACCACCACTCTCCGAAACTATGATTTTTTAGTACTTTGGAATGTGCCGAAGAAGAAAATATATGTTAACACGCGAGAAATTGGGATGAACTGGGAGTTCAGAGAAGTTAAAAAATTGCACCTAACGCCTTTATTTTGCGTTTACGGTATGGGATGGGATTACTAAAATGATCATAACTTTTATTTTTTGTCCAATTGATTAAAATGAGGTATCGTTTTATTCAGCATAAACGGAGGAATCAGTCCAAAACAGCAAACGTTGTAATATTTCAATATTATGACGTCAGTAGGGGGCCATCTCCAAATTTCACGAAGAAAATGTCAAAATTGGCTAACTACATGTACAAGCAATACTGATAACTAGTCATATTTCTGCAACATTATCTATGTAACCTCGTTTAATATGTTGTTTTTATTTGTATTTTGTGCTTCAATACACTGAAATATTTCCAATGTTGTAAACTAGCACTAACATGGATAACTGACTTAGCACTATGTTACTTATGCAATGAATAGTAGGGGTGGGGTTGCTAAAATGTTCGTAACTTTTTTATTTTTTGTCCAATTGATTGAAATGAGGTATCTTTTTATTCAACATGAGCCGGGGAATCAGGCCAATATAGTAAACATCTACAATTTTCATATGAAATCGTATCAGTAACATGGATAATTAATTTAGCACTATGTTACTTATGCAATGAATAGTATGAAATTAATTCAATTGTGGCTTTCAGGTATGTTGTTATTGTTTCGATTGAACTTATTATTCCATTGCATACGACTGGACTAATGTATCGTCCATTTTCAATATTCTGCGCATGCGCAGTCTGATCGTAGTATAGAAAACAGGCATTTTGCTGGTACATGGGGGTGTGTTTGGGGTAGAGATGGACCACTATTGGTGCAAATGGGTCGTGGAAGATGTCAAAGTGAGGCTTTTATAAGGTAGAGTCAGAATGGTGTGTTTTTGTCTGGATCGTCACCGCGTAGCGGTGTCGACCAGACTATGCTGCCACTCACGAAATTTATGCAAATTGGTACGTGCACTATAATGTGATGACCCTGGGTTAACCTGTATCACTCCGCCAGTGATTTTCACTGTGTTGAGTCTTATATCAGGGTATTAACCAGAAAATGAAGAAAAAAACAGTCGTAATCGTTTCATGTGAACTAGAAATAAAACGAAATCTGAATTTGAGTGTATTTCATATTCATTTCTTCGCCCAGGGATTGCTTGAATCCGTGGACTATTTTTTTGGTCTGCATTGTCTGGTTCCGCCGACCTGGTAATGTGGTGGAAAGCTGGCAAGACGGTACATCTTCGGAAAATTTATGACCTATTCCAAGGTTCTTAGCGTGACATGTTCATGATCAGGTCAGGGGATTTGCAGCATTTCTGTTCTTCATTCAATACATAGTACTGTTCATACGCCCTATGATATGTACTTTTGTTGCTAACTTTATGCAAGTTTTGTTGTTAAAAAAATAAAACTGAACGTACTTGTAGGCCTACTCGTTTGAAGCAGCAGACATTATAAATTTAGTTGACCTAGATTCTGCATTGAAGATCAACCATTGAAACGCGGAAAACAACGAATTACGTCAATTATACAGTATTTTCGCCTTCATGTTGTCTGATCGTACTAGTCTTGTTTATCTGATGATGCTAAATAATAATGATCTTGTGAACTTTGGGATAGGCCTAGGTCATAAATTTTCTGAAGATGTACCATTTTGCGGAAAGCTGCCTGCCTCGTGGTGTTTGTTCAATTCGTCTGAGCTGCGTGAGTTTGTGGTAAGTTCTCAAGATTACTTATATATGCCTGGTGTTTATAGTTCGTAATTTGTTTGTTGACAACGATAGCGTTGGAGAGACAATTTGTGCGAAAATCCCTGTTGTTGTTGCTGTACGATCATACGTTGCAAATCTTATTCCGACTGTCGCACTTGACAGGTTCAGGTTCTGGGATTATGAAGTCACCAGTTTTCAACACTCGTACGTTCTTTCCCGTGAAGTCGGCGTTCGTTACTATTTTAATGTGTACGCATACTGCATGGAATATATTTCCAGAGGACATATGTGTCGAAGCAACAACAATAGTATTTACATTTTTCTCGTCTTGTGAACTTGACCGGATCCTGTCCACTGCAAATTTATGTATTCCGGGGGACTCTGCTCTCCGAATATAATTTAGTTTCAAAAAGTTTGAACAACAACACAACTTTTCGAAAGTGGAAACAACAGAATTTATTTGTCAGGTACCGCTTTCGAAAAGTTTTTGTTGTTGGTGGTGTTCAAACTTTTTCAAACTAAATTATATACGCAATGATCGTACAGCAACAACAACAGGAATTTTCGCACGTTGTCAACAAACAAATTTACTATACACAAACTCATGCAGCTCTTGCAAATATCTGTGCTACGCAAATAAAAACACATTAATAAAACTATCCAGTCTCCTTGCATATTTGTCACTTTGTCACAATAAAATTGCATGAATTATGAAAATCTGCTCGCAAAAACTGGTAGAAGGCATTGACGCAGACAATCCACTTTTAACCATATCACTGTAGATAGTTTCTTGCTACCATGAAGACCTAGCATATTTCTAAATGAACCGCCTTCACAAGTTCACTTCCTTGAAGACTAAATTGTGTTCCAGTTGTGATTTCCCAAACAGACTCGTCCACAAATTGGAGAAAATCTCCACATTTATCCATACATCTGCTATCGACTGCTGAAACGTTGAAACGTTTTGAAACTTTAAATCCATTATTGGCGATCCAGACATCAGTACTTTGAGTACTTTCATTTATTTCAAGTCGCGTCAATCTGCGCATGCGCAGTTGGGTGTAGTAAGTAAAGTGGCCATTTTGGGGGTGCGTGGGAGTGTGTTTGTGGTAGAGATTGATCACTATTGGTCCGAATGTGTCGTAAGAGGTGTCATTTTGTAGCTCGCGGGGTGTACACCCGGAATTGAGGGCTGCCCACAGCATCTGTGACGTCATCAGCGACGTCATCAATACCAGTAGTAGCGAAAGTGTGCATTTTGGGAAGTGAAGGAAGGTATTTGGTGCAGAGATGGACCATCCTTGGTCCGAATGCGTCGTGTGGGGTGTCATCTTGTAGCCTTTGGGGGTGGAGACCACGATTTGAGGGATGTCCAAAGCGTCTGTGACGTCATTGATGACGTCATCAGTACGAGTAGTAGCGAAAGTGGGCACTTTGGAGCAGTGAAGGAAGGTATTTGGTGTAGAAATGGACCATCCTTGGTCCGAATGCGTCCTATCGGGTGTGCATTATACCATATCTTTGCTGTATTATACCATATCTGTTCTGCATTATAGCAAATCTGTGCTGTATTATACGATATCTGTCCGGAATTATATCATATCTGTGCAGTATTATACCATATCTGTCCTGTATTATACCTTATCTGTGCTGTATTATAATCGGAGAGGTATCAATGTGAAGCACTCGTGGCTCCGATTGCAGGGGCTGGGTCGTGGAGATGACGTCATTCTGCACATGTGCACTTGTGGAGTAGTAGTAAAAGGGAAGTTTCGGAAGTGTGCAAGGGCACTATATCACATCGGGGTATATATTTCATCCAAGTATAGCGGATAGCGGTTGTCGTGAATAATAACAAGTTTAGCAATGTTTATACAATTTATTATCCCCAATGTTACATCATACCCAGGCTGGGGAAGCCGCCCTGGGTATGTTTAGTATGTTCACAGCAAAACAAATTGAAATATCAAACACCATGTTTTATTATTTAACGCACCGTTACATTAGGTACAAGTGTTTACTGAGCTCAAGTCAACGATCAGCATGTAGACATAGAGAGTATATATGGCATGTTATGCTATTCATCAGTGCACGGGTGACGCATTCAGCCGGGAGGGTTGACCAGTTTATGGGAGAGCGACGTAACATTGGTGACCCTGTCCACTGTCCTCTTGGTGTTGGAGCGTTGACGTTGTGCCCATTCCAAGGGAATGTGTCCAGTTTCTCCAGCATCGTCTCTAGCGACGCCCGGGTAATGATGGTGAAAGGATGGTCGTACACTTGGTTGTTGGCACTGGAATAGAAATAGCGCAGCTGATCCGTCCTCTTATGACGTAAGATGTACCCGAAAGCGACATTTAATTTGAAGGCCGTACATTGGTCATTGAAGATGGCTTCCTGCGTAGACGGGCGAGGTCGGTCAGTCGGAAATTGTAGATATCTTGAATAGGGCGATGACGGTGGAAACAGTGCCGTATCGTGGGCCAATGGTGCTGATAGATGTCACTCACTGGATGGGCGTCCTGTAAGTGATCGCTAGGAACATTTATGGGCTCGTCCGCGAAGTGTACTTTGCTCTCCACTTTGTACAAAATCTGGCCCAAGGTCTTGTCGTCGGAATTTGACTGTTGAATTAGGGCGACATCATCATCGGCCCTAGCACGATGGTTGGGAGTTCCCGCTGTCTCAGAGTGTCTGATGAAATGGCCAGGCCGCTTCCCTTTTATAGCACGCTAGCTGGTGATCTATTTTTAGCACACTCAGTTCAACTACCCTCAAGTCGTGGACCGAGATGTACTGGTCTACGACTGAGTAGCATTGCGCGCGCGAGCGTGTGTGTGTGTGTGTGTGTGTGTGAGCAGTGAATTCTACATTCCGGACATTGTCAACATCCGGGTTTCCCAATGGGTTTTTCCCGTCGTTCCTCCGTCTTCCATCCGGGTACTATGGTTTTATATCCGGGTCCTCATCTTACATCCGGGGTTTTCCATGTTTACTATCACGTGACCGGAAATGACTTTAAAGCATTGACATGATGTAAGGGCTAAATTGACTCTTTTGACCATTGCCAGGCTAAATTGGTTCTTATTGACCTACTTCCGACAGGGGCGCCACCTGTCCTTTGACTCCTGCGCACCATTGTTAATATCCGGTATCGCAGTTTATGTTGCATATATAATACCTCATTTCAATCAATTGGACAAGGAATAAAAAAGTTATAACCATTTAGGTAACTTCGCCCCCAGACAGAAAATGAACGCACTTTTCAAATAAATAAATTTTGATATTCTACTTTGAATGTTACTTCAGCGCTTACTAGCAATTATATTTGTGTCCTGCAAGTGTTCGGCTAACCAAAAAAGAATCATTTGAACCATTTTAGGTAACAATTTTGGTGAAAATATGATTTCATATGAAAATTTTAGTGACGTCACAATAAGTAAATATTAGAAAGTTTACTATATTGGCCTGATTCCCCGGCTCATGTTGAATAAAAAAATACCTCATTTCAATCAATTGGACAACAAATAAAAAAGTTAGGAACATTTTAGCAACCCCGCCCCTACTGTTCATTGCATAAGTAACATAGTGCGAAGTTAGTTATCCATGCTAGTTTACAATATTGGAAATATTTCAATGTATTGAAGCACAAAATACAAATAAAAACAACATATTAAACCAGGATACATAGATAATGTTGCAGAAATATGACTAGTTGTCAGTATTGCTTATAGTTAGTCAATTTTGACATTTTGTTCGTGAAATTTGAAGATGGCCCCCTACTGACGTCATAATATTGAAATATTAGAACGTTTGCTGTTTTGCACTGATTCCTCCGTTTATGCTGAATAAAACGAAACCTCATTTCAATCAATTGGACAACAAATTAAAAAGTTAGGAACATTTTAGCAACCCACCCCCTTACCGTAAACGCAAAATAAAGGCGTTAGGTGCAATTTTTAACTTCTCTGATCTGCCAGTTCATCCCAATTTTTCGCGTATTAACATGTATTTTCTTCTTCGGCACATTCCAAAGCACTATAAAATCATAGTTTCGGAGAGTGGTGGTGGTGGCGGGGGGGGGGGTGCAAGGTGGGCCTACTCAGCCCACGGGCTATAAGATTCTAAAATAAAGCATTCCCAATAATCATATGCCAGTCAATTGTGACTGTTTACTCCTTATTTAACTACTTTCTCTGTGGTATGCCACTCGTTAAGTCCCTGCCACTTGTCTCTGTTAATCTACAAACAACCTAAGATAAGAGAATATGCGGTTTCTTCACTACTTTCTTCAGTTGTTTCAAAACGTTCTCAGATGGGAAGCAGGAAATAAAATTCAGTGGTCCATGATTTTTCACATCATTTGCTAGGTGAATAAGTCCATGTACATTATACACCACAAACTCCTTTCCATACAGGTTAGTGTAATGTTTGGCAAAGAGTACTAGCAATTCTTGTGCAAAATTACAGTGTTCCAGGCAGAAGACGGGTGATGCGAGAATATAAATTGCTACGGACAACAAGAAATTCTTGTACAGAGCAGCGTTTATCTCTGGACAAAATCTCTAGTCCTATGTAGAGCAAAAGCTGTCTGAAATCTGTAGCTTTAGACCTATCCAATTCAGCCAGAGATCTTGGCTTTCTTGCAAACTCAGACGGAATGTAGTTTCTCAAGTTCACTAATTTGGATGATATCTCCCTGACCATGGTAACTGGAAATCGGTTCCTCAAAGGCCCAGCCATCCACATGTTAGGGGGCCGTCTCATCACACCTAAACAAACTAGATGCATATAGTCTAGGGAGAATGGGTAACCATTCCGATTGACACATTTCGTAGAGAATCAGGACCTAAATGATGATCTTCATCAAACTTTTCGTCAAATTTAACATCAGTTTTCAATTGGGATGAAGTCTTTGAAATGTCATTCGGTTTGAAATGAAACAGCCAGACTGGAGGCACTTCTCACAGCCAAAATAACCATTGTGTGACTTAATGTTTTCAACATATGCCCGTGCTGGTGCGTAGCAAAGAACTGAGGATCATCATCATCCTCAATGTTTTGCCTTGGAACTGAAACCCTTGTTCCAAACCACAAATGTCTTCATCATAGAAAACTGTTGACCGCTTCTCTCTTACACGAAACAAGCCTATGTTTGTGTATACTATGATTGTCTTTTTGAATTTGGTGCTAATACTGTTATATGGAATATGGAATAGGTCTTTGGATTATGGACGCGGATATTCTCTAATGGACGACGGCTGAATTATGAATGACGGACCAGACGCTTGTAATTCAGTAAAATTCTGCAATTCTTCTTCTGCAGAACTGGGTTTCTTTGATCCACAGTAGAGACCAATAACTGTTGGTTCAGTCTTACCAAAACCCTGAATAATTCCTAGAATGGGCCAAAACTGGGCATTCGAACTCTTAAACAATGGCAGTCCATCAATGTTAATTTGTAGGTTTAGGCAGCTCCCGCTGCTTATTTAATCACATCTAGTGCTTAAAAACTCCCCAAAGACGAACAGAATTCCAAAGTAGTAGTAGGAGCCTCCAGCCTTCTCCCGGACCCCAGATAACCTCTTCGTTCTGAGCAATGTCCGTGCATCTGTGGGCAGAGATGGGTGCAGAAACTTCAATATTGCAAGTAATGATGTTAAAGCAACTAGTGTCACGCCAATCTGAACCGACCATCTTGAAAGACTTTCAGCTAACATGTTTTCATTTTCACCTTCATCAGGCTCATGATCAGATATATTATCATTGTCCTAGTCATCTTCTACATTCGATGACTCCGATGATAGCTCCATTGAAAATGATTCCTCCAAATTGTTATTCATATTCCATGTCTAATCACCCTGATTGTCTTCATGGCGATGGTCATGGGATTTCACCCCGTAAGCATCACTGTTATTCCCTGAACACGCCAAATAATCTGCATTTTCTGACTGATAAATATGTGACCTGTGTTCAGTTTGCTGATTATTTTCTGAAGACTCGTCCGCAGCTGTAGCAGCTAGATGTCTTTCCACATCCTTTCGCACATGCCTTTTCCTTGTCCAGTAGGATGCAGCTTTATCAGGGCCTTACATCATCAGACTGAAACAAGAACTATAATAAATATGAAAACCGGATCGGTAGAACTACCCGAATAATGAAACTGCTGATTTGGCTTGGAAGTGTAACGTTCAGTATGGCAGAATGGTATTGTCAGTAAAAAGTAAAATACTGGTAAGATCTGAGCAAGTTAAGTAAATTTTATGAGGTGCATGGAGACTCCCTGACAAGGATTCCATCGCTAATTCATAAAATATGAATTAAAAAAAAAGTCTCCCCCCCCCCACTAGAGTCAACAACACTGTTACTGCAGCCAGTCCCAACTGAAATTCCAACTTGGTTTATGCCGCCATCGCGATAGTTATCATTAGCATTTATAGATTGATTGCTCCTGCTAAAGGATTAATATCTTGATAGGGCTATTATGTCGCAATAGAGAAGAAACCATGAATACAGAACATTATTATCTCTCAACATAAATCGTAGCATTTCCATTGGTCAATTTGCTGGGGTGCAAATATCCATACACCCGGATGTATCCATTTCACAGTCTGACCGATCACGTTACAATCGCCTTACTGCGGTATATTGATCCATGTAGGACGGTGTGGATGACTGGCAACCCAAATATTATACACAGCCTTTGATATTCGATTAAAGGAATTCTTCGTGATCCATAGGAAATGATTTATTTCCAATCACTGCTTAAGTTTAAAGTGATCGTAAAACCTCAAGTAAAGTTTCCTTCAAATGAAAGACCATTGGAAACTGTGTGGAAAAATATTTATTGTAATTTTTTACGATTTTATTACACAGAGTAAACTGCAAATAAAACATTGTATTCTATGGTGGTCTGTTGCAATCATATTTAGGTCCAGTGACGTCACACTGCCTTAATACATATATTTCGAACTGTGTATGCACTTTCCAATGCTTCATTCAAGCTTACGGTGTGTATATTTTGAGTTCCAACACATTCACTGTTCCAATGTGCATGTTTCACCAAAATCTTCGAAATTAAATGCAATATTCAAATTGACTTGACACTTATGAGTTACCATCTCCCAGATTTTGGTGAAACATGCACATTGGAACAGTGAGTCTGTGTTGAAACTCAAAGTATACACACCCTAAGCGTGAATCAAGCATTGGAAAATCCATACAAAGTTTGAAATATATGTATTAAGGCAGTGTGACGTCACTGGACCTAAATATGATTGCAACAGACCACCATAGAATACAATGCTTTATTTGCAGTTTACTCTGTGTAATAAAATCCCAAAAAATTACAATAAATATTTTTCCACACAGTTTCCAATGGTCTTTCATTTGATGGAAACTTTACTTGAGGGTTTACGATCACTTTAATGGACCAATATGAAGCATGTCACAAAAAACGTGTGTGTAATGGCAAATGGGGAAATTTGATCTATTCTCATTCCTATTTGATCTAAGAAATTGACAAAATACCGACAAGGTGAGGGCTGAGAAATGTGATTTTGAGATTTCCTGGTACAAGTCCCCCTCAACCCTGCCTGGCCTGGGGGCCGAAATGGCCCCCTTACCAAACTTTCTGCGCTATCTCCGGAACAACAAAAAATGTAGAACTGAAACTCCGTGACTTTATAGTTTATCATATTGGGGTCATTTTGAGCCTATCTGCATAACCCACCGAGCAGAGGATCATGGGAAAATTCAAGATGGCGGCCAGGTGGGATCACAGAAAAGTGATGTTTTTGTTATATTTCTTCAAAATTTCTGCTTTTCCGCGATGAAAAGTGGGCAAAAACTATTTTATTACACATCACATTAATATTTACTATTTATCATGCAGATTTTGCGGAGAAATTGCATAAATAAAAATTCCGGAAAATTTGACTGAAAAATCGACCAAAAAATGCCGTTTTTGAAAATGACGTCACTGTGACGTCATCAAAGCGGCCATCTTAGTTTTTTTACATTTTCTGGTAGAGCTTGACCCAAGGGTATAGTGGGGTAAGTTTCAGGCCCCTAGCTCAAGGGGTAAGAAAAATAATTACGGGGGCGGGGGGCATTTCGCCCCCCCCAAGGCCACAACAGGTCCCAAAACCCAGGCCAGATAGGGTTAAAATAATTTCTATGATCCCTGATAATGAACAGGCTGAAATCACATGGGCCTGAACTGCTGAAATTGCTGCTGAAAATTATAGGTAGACTGATTTTGAGCAGGTCCGTCAAATGTGGCAATTGTGTTCATTTGGCATTATACCCCTTATTATGGGGGAAGGAAAGTAAAAATTCATGTTTATATTTTTTTTCAAGAATGAACAGTTTGCAAATTTGCATCAAACAGATCAGGGAAAAGGATTATGTGGGATATATATCCCAATTGGGATATCTTTTGATATTCTTTTCATACTTCCATATTATCAAGCTAGCATATTTTGCTAGTTATTCTGTTCGTATAAAGACATACAACAGTGGGATTTAATATCCCAAGAGGAATATATGCAGTTAGTTCTTTGCTCCGACCTGTCCAAAAGTGTTCAGTTCATAATCCGTTCTTTATTCTTGAAAACAATATAAACAGTTTCAAGTATCCGGTATGAATTATATACCCCTCTTCCCTGACCTTCTGAAGGAGGTTTTTTAACGAGAGCCAGCAACGCCAGGGTATTTTGTCTGGGAGCCGGTTCAACAGTTCAAGAAATTAGCACAGTAAATGTTGTTGGAATAGGCTAATTTTATCATTTTGGCACAAGTAAACAGCCCAAGGGCCGGGCCAAGCCGGTGGCTCTCGTGAAAAACGCATGGATATGAACTCTAATTTTACACAAAGGAGATAGAAATGTACTTACCACTTCAGTCGCTCCAAAGTAATTCTGTAGTTATTTCACTCAATCCAAACGAATAATGCAGTGTAAAGTCTTCAAATTCTTCCGCGTTGAAAAGTCCGCCATTTTATATTTTGTATATGTGCATGAGTCAACGCAATCCGCTTCTCGAAAATGGACAAAAGGGGTCCGGAGATCCACGAGAAGTTGTGAATGACGGCATTGGAACAACGGGAGGTAATTTGTATTGGAAATACACAAAAAAGCAAACAACTCTCGTAAACTTCACTTTTATACCCAATTGTGTGCTTCTCAACAAATTAAGAATGAACTCATTCAAGATTCGGGGAATGCATTTTATTGCGAACAGAAAAGATGCGAACATTGACGGGACATACATGTACGTACAATACGGTACTTTGATCGTATTTATTTATTCGAAATGCCACTTTCGTGCCCCCGAGTCATCAACACATCTCGTGCGCGTAAATCAGGAATATCTGGGTTGTAAAAATGGAATTGTCGATCTTCGACCTCGACGTAATTTCTAACCTGTTTGTCATCAGTATGCATATTATTATCCTTTTGGGGAACGAGCATGTATTCTTTAGTATTTGCACCTATACAATTGTTAATTTGAATACATTTATGGGGAATCACCAAGACTATGTACAGTGCCGACCAGATTAAAGGTTCTACCTAACGCATTAGAGATTAAGTCTGAGCACGTTACGATTCACAGCATGCCCGTTAATAACCTGCTAATGCGGCCTTAGAATGCGTTAGGAGAGCGTTACAAGCAGGTTAGCTGTGAACAAAGAGTGCGCTTGATCGCTAATTTAACTGTCTCGTACGCTCGTCGAGGGCGTTACATTGAACAATAGCTGCGTTCGAAATTTTTAACGACACGTCTCCTCCTCGACAACGCCTATTCCATAGCAATGCATATATACGGTATATATGTACTTAAAAATGAAGCTAACCTTAAAAACTATTCAGTTAATTTGTTGTTTTTTTAGTTCACTGAGGTAATGTTGATGTTGAGGTAATCAACTTACCCTTCTGGTTAGATTTTGCTCGGTGATTTTATTATCTATTTGTACTTCAGGTCATATTGAAATACCTATGGCCATGTCATTATGTAGGAGTTAAGGCAATTAAAATTACTTGTTTGAGGCGAAATTGTTGTGGCGTATTTTTAGTTAGAAATGGTGACCATGGTGCACCATATGACATTTTCAAGAAATGTAATAAATAATTCAAGAATATATTTTTGTGCGTGATTTATTTTCTGAAAATAAATGAACGGGAATGGATAAGGGCGCTTGTTACTGCGATATACGGCATATTTGTATGGTTTGTATTTTCTCATAACCTCCTACCTACCTGCTCTTACCAAAGTACTACGCTCTACGTTTCTTGTGGGTTCAGTCATAATATTATGTTGTAACTGATAAGTTTACTCATAGTGGGCACTCATAATAATACGCTATAAAGGGACACAGGACAGGAGTCCTTAAGGATAGGAGTTCAGTAGGCTTGGCGCCCGTATGGACAAGATCCCAATGGGCTTATTCGAGAAGTGGACACCAGCCCACAACTATTTTCACTAGGGAATATCGAAGAAATACATGTAAAGGAGAATTTTAACAAATGTGGTACAAACAATTTGGCACGAAACAATTATTTTAAAAAAGAACGATTTTGGGGGGGGTAATTATTAAATTTCATGAAAAAAAATATTTTGATTCGAAACAGTAATAATCAGAGAAATAAATAGGAATAAAATAGTATTTTTTGTTTTTGCCAATCACGGCGCTCGACACAATTACAAGCGTCTAGTCCGTCATTCATAATCCAGCCGTCGTCCATTAGAGAATATCCGCGTCCATAATCCAAAGACCTATTCCATTTCCATATAACAGTATTAGCACCAAATTCAAAAAGACAAAAGTATACATAAACATAGGCTTGTTTCCTGCAAGAAAGAAGTGGTCAACAATTTTCAATGATGCCGGCAAGACATCATGATGTTCCAAAATATCAAATCCGTATCGCTGATCAGTATTCTTAATCCATAATATTCGTTATAGAGTCGTCATCTAAAAATGATGTACCTCAGTCACGCTTTGATTGTGGCTGTTCATATGAGTACCATGAGGATCTTGAGTACATGGAGTTCATACGGCCCCTAGAACCGGGTTAAGCGGAATTAGACACAAGTTACGAAACGTAGCGCCATAGATCTTGCACGCTACGTTCGTATTTTGCCTATCAGCATGCGATATGTATCGCCAAATTTAAGAAACTTTGAGTGGAGGCGCTTGGTGGAATAGCCCTGTTTTATAAGTTTCTGCAACAATGTTTTGTGACGTTGATTAAAAGCGCATGATGCGCTCTAGTCTCCTTTCTCTCAGAGTGTCGTTAATAATTTTTACTGAAAGACTTATTCAAGTAATGGCGGCTCGTTTGGAATATGTTTTCCTTCTCTCGAGTGGAAACTACATGGTTGGTGATTACGTCGGCTGGCATGCGATTTGTTGTTGTAGCGTTGTTTTATACCACTGATCATTTCTCACCGACGGTGCATTCTGGAGGGACTGCTGGCGGGTTCTCTCTTTCATGTATTCCCTAAAATATGTTAGAGTAATTCTGGGTAAACGCCATTATGCTTGTAGTGATAAGACCTGGCGCTATGTCCATTACTTTGTTGATATTTCCTTCTTAAGATCATGATGTTCATCAGAGCAAACATATCGAATCAACTTGATCTTGAATGACTGAGCTGTAGCTCTAACTGTACTTCCATTTTTAATTTTCTGGTATCGGTGTATACAAACTTTTTTGCACCTACTTTTAACAGAGCAGATCTAATGCAGTCATTTTATAGTGCTGTCCCACTGACATATCATGCCGTAGGCAGACATGACACTCCACTCAGTCGCATTATACTGACACCGAGCGAACCAGCCCTTGTTCTATCCTCTTAATGCTGAGCGTAAGCGAGGAAGCAACAAGTTCCATTTTCCAAGTCTTCGGTATGACCCGGCCTGGGATTGATCTCAGTACTTTACTGCTTACTAGACCGACGCTCTAACCATTACTCCATCGCAGTGCGGTCTATGTAGTGACAAGCTCTGGCTCACACGCATATTTTTCTTCTGATAAAGTGGAGTTGTTATCATATCGTGCACCTATCATTTCTTTCCCATAATTCACGTTAA
>JAVTVY010036611.1:0-166618 GCA_036873755.1 Hanleya hanleyi
TGAAAACAGGTTACCACCTTAAATTGAGGCCTGCACATGAGCGAAGGCAACGCATGACACGTCATCGCCCCCTAATGCACCTACCTACCAAACGCAGGGTCTGTAGTTTGAAAAGTGCGCGATATTCAGCCCAGACACAAAATGGACGGATGGACAGCGCCGTCCCATAACACGTCTGCTTTTACACAAGCGGGCATATAAAAATAGTTATAAATCAGCTCAGAACTTGCTGGTAACAATGCCCTAATGCATGTTCATGCCAAAAATCAAGGTTCTAATGTGAACGGTTCTCCTTATTTTGGATAAAATAACTCACTTACTCATTTACCGGGCAATTTCAAAATGGTAGCCTACTTCGTAGAAAAATTCTAATGTACCTGACATTCAACCGTTGCCCTGAAACTTAGTATAGAGTTCAGATAGTGATTTTGCTCACCCTTTATTGCCCCAGTGATGTAACCGTTCAGCACCAGCAGTTTCCCCATAGCTAGGTCTTCAAGTGAGAAGAGCGTGTTCATCAAATATCTCGCTGCTGGTCTTCCATCGCTCTAAGCAGAGGTGTTCGTCTCTGTTGACTGTTTCAGTCTTCTAGAAGGTGCATTCACATAGTGACTTGTTCATTGCCTGGTGATACTGGTATACGAATACACCACTTCCACGTGACAGCTCAACCATCTGAAACAGAGTATAAACATTTCAATGAAAGAATGGTATAAAGTACACCTCCATAAAACATGTACCAATGTACAAAATCACAGGATACAGGCCTTGCTGATTTGTTAATTAATTTGCTAACAATGGATACATATACTCGGATATCACGCCACCTTATAAATGATAAACATTAGTATTGTGTACTCATTGTTTTATCAGCATGATCAGCCCCTAATTCCACCAGTACGATTTTTTTTTCCTTGGCGAAGTCCAGAGTTGTTGCCCTTGAATTTGTCACCTTGATGAGTTTGCATGTTCAATAAAGGTGGTCATATTTTCTTGTTTTGGGGTTTGAGGCATAAACTAAACTACATACAACCAAACCACATATCACATACCACATATCATCCATGGTCGAGAATGAAATACCTATTATTAAGCTGTTCTAAATTAATATGCTGTTCTAACTGTGAATATCACAATCAGAATGACTCAGTTGCACATTATTGAGAGAAAAAGGGAGAGCCCTTCTCTTCACTGATCTGGGACTTCACTTGAGCAGTTACTGGGTTATATAATCTCACTTTTCCCTATCTTTTGACCCTGGAGAGTAATTTTGACTCGTGACAACTGGCATAATTTGTGAATATCACAAACAGAATGACCCAGTTGCACATTATTGAGTGAACAAAGGAGAGCCCATCTGTTCACTGATCTGTGACTTCAGTTGAGCAGCTACTGGGTTTATATAATTTCACTTTTCCCTAACCCTGGAGAGTAATTTGAACTCCTGATAACTGGCATAATTTTATACATATGTACGGTACTATACTTTCCCAGTATTCAAGCATAATGACATATTTTTCGAATACTGGGAAAATATAGTACATGTATAAATTATGCCTTTAATGGACGACGGATGAATTATGAATGACGGACGGACGCTTGTAATTGGGCAGAAATTCCAGCAGCATGACAAACCGTACAGTGTGTCAGCCAGGATATAAAATCTACCTTTAAAAGTATCTCATTTTGCTAGATTTGGACAGTCTACTAAATTTCCTTTCTTCATATCCCTCCCATGTTAAATTTTCAAATTCTTGTCTGTCCAAATTTGAAATTGTCTGTCCATTGGGATATATCTCTGGCTAAATCCTGTTAATGAGAAAAGACAAATACTTACACTTTAAAGCTGTGCCACTGACAGAGGTAAGATCCCAGGTTTGGGTTTTGAATATCCTTCTGCCTCTGTTACTTGTACTACATGTAGTCAGAATCTGCAAGATGAATATCAAAAGGCAATTATTATAAAACTTGATCAACAGCGATAAAATATATATTATTGTATCGTATCAGTGGACATCAAAACTGAGGAATCACCTACTTAACTTGCTCAAAAATCAAATCAGGATAGTAGAAATAATTATAGACATGACACAGCTTCCTTTTTTCCGAGATATGGAAATGTCAGCAGTTTACAGACCAGGCTGCTAAGGAAACATGAGGTTATCGGACAATAAGCACAAAAAGGATGAATAGCCGATCACACTATTCAACATTTTTAATGGATTCATATCCACTTCAAATTTCATTCACCTGTTGATATTCAAAAATGGATTACAGAGACACCACACGCCCTCAAAACAAGAGTTTTTGGGGGTGTGCATGGTGGTATTACAGTGAAGTGTCGAAATATGGGGTCTCTATATATATAACCCCATGCTTTATACAAAAATACACAAGTTCATAAAGTTCGACTGCGGTTCGCAGTTCATTAGTCGAAGAGACCAGCAATTATTTCCTCAGATATTTGGAAATCTGTATTTGTTTTATTATGAGTACTTTGAACTCCAAACTTTGTATAGCAAGAAAGAATCATGCTCTATATCTTTGCATACTCATTCTTTAACAGCATGTCAGCCCTTAATTCGACAAGTACTCTTTTTTGCCTTGGCCAAGACCAGAGTTGTCTGCTAGATGAGTTTGCATGTTCAATAAACATGATAAAGGCGGTCATATTTTTTTCAGTTTTGGGGTTTGAGGCATAAACTAAATTACAGTATCACGTACAACCAAACTACATATCACCCATGACCGAGAATGAAATATCTAGCTCTGTTCTAAATTAACATTTTGTTCTAATTGTGAATATCACAATCAGAATGACTCGGTTGCACATTATTGAGAGAACAAAGGAGAATCCGTCTGTTCACTGATCTGTGACTTCAGTTGAGCAGCTGCTGGGTTATATAATTTAACTTTCGCTATCTTTTAACAATTGAGAGTAATTCTAACTCTTGATAACTGGCATAATTTTATACATGTACTATATTTTCCCAGTATTCCAGCATAATGATATATTCTTCGAATACTGGGAAAATATAGTACATGTATAAAATTATGCCAGCTATCACCAGTTCAAAATAGTCATGGTTTAACAGATAGGGGAAATAACTCAGTAGCTGATCAACTGTTCTCTCAATGATGTGCAACTGAGCCATTGGATTATGGACGCTGATATTCTTTAATGGACGATGGCTGAATTATGATTGATGGACCAGACGCTTGTAGATTTTATATCCGGGCTGACACACTCTAGGGTTGGTCATGCTGGTGGAAGTTCTGCCCAATTACATGTCCAAGTATCACATTTTGCTAGAATTGGACAGTCTACTAAATTTCCTCTCTTCATATCTCTCCCATGTTAAATTTTCAAATTCTTGTCTGTCCAAATTTGAAAATGTCTGTCCGTTGGGATATCTCTGGCTAACATCATACAATCCTGTTAATGAGAGAAGACAAATACTTACACTATACTGCTGTGCCACTGACAAAAATAAGATTCCAGGTTTGGGTCTTGAATATCCTGCTACATGCGTTACTTGTACTAAGTCAGAATCTGCAAGATGAATATATTATAGGCAATTATTATAAACTTGATCAATATCGATAAAATATATTATTGTATCCTATCAGTTGACATCAAAAGTGAGAAATCACCTACTTAGCCTATTCAAAATTAAATCAGGACGGCAGAAATAATTATAAACATGACACGCCTTCATTTTTTCCGAGATATGGAAATGTCAATGTTAACAGACCAGGCTATTGATAAGAAAACGTGGGGTTATTGGACAATACATACAAAAGGACAAATTGCCCGATCGTGCTAATTCAACCTTTTCATAGCCACTTCAAATTTCATTCACCCTTTGATATACAAAAATGGATTACAGAGACAGTGATCAGCTCTTCGCGGCTATCAAACCAGGCCAGTGTAGCATTGGCACTGTCTGTCCCAGATAATATATCCGCGATGTTTTTGGCGATATTTCGGAGCGATAAAAAAATATTAGATGGGAGATTTGTGGGTTATTTTTTATGCACAACGTCAAGCTTGCATGTTATAACATTAGCAGATCAACGTCATTGTGGACCCAAAGTAACATGGTAGGTATCGGTGATCGACAATTCTCAACAGATTTTAATGAGATATGTCATGGCACAAGTAAACCCATCCTCGCTAAAACCAAGGGTATCTCTATACTAGATATAGCCCCTGGTACGCTTGGGCAATGTATCGTGTTCAACGTAAAGCAACATCGTGGATATATTGACCATTCAGATCACTTGTGTATCCATCAGTGTATCGATTCCACCTCACCTCACTGAAGAGCTTAAATTGAGTGAAATAACGCACAGTTGTCTATAAAATTTCACTGATCTATCCATTAATATTTTATTGTTATGCAGGCTTGGATTAAATAGTTTGCGAATAGTTTAGCACAGAAAGTAAAACCCTAATGTATTTAACCATCAGCGCAGTTTTTTCTAGGTCACGTAACTGGAATGTGGGCGGAACGTGGTCTGCTATGCAAGCTAATCAAGGGTTAACCTTTGGCTCGCAAATAGAAACCTTGACGTTGTGAAGATGAAGTAAACCTTGCTGCCCAAAAACAACCCATGATGCAATGCATAACACAGCCCTTCTCAGATGTTTACATCAGAAAAGGTAGTGACCAATGACATGCATGGAAGTTTGTTATGGGGCAGCAAGGTTGACTTGGGTCAGATACGGGAAAAATTTTGTATTTTTTAGTTGTGTGAAGTTTCAATGTTGTACGATAAATTCTAAATTGTCTCCGAAATATTGACAGATAATATATTATCTGGGACAGACACTGAGACAGTACATAAGTTTCTGCACCTAGTTATAGATACTTACAGGTACATACTTGCAAATCATTGCCTGTTGTTGTTGTTGTTGTTGTTGTCAGCTGGTTGTTGTTGAATGTTGTTTGGGTATGGTCCCGAAATGCTGTTTGTTCTCTTATGCTTGAGAAAGTAGACGACGCGCGGTGTTCGATCCAGCAATACCGTACGTGTTGTCCGACTCGGCTCGATCGCACACGTCCGTCGTCTTCCACCGCCCACCCGTACATGTTGTACACAGCTCCCAGTTCCGTTGTTGTTATTTTTCAATTTGTTGTTGTTGTTGTCCAAACAACATTTCTTTCTTCTTCATTTTTGTCGTCTACGGTATCAATATGCCTTGTAGTTCTACATCTGAACGACCGTACATTAAAAATTTGACACACAAACGCAACTTGGCTGATTGGAACACAAGAATATAAACTTTTCTGCTAAACGGAGTGCCACGTTCAGACTAAAACTTCACAAAAATCCCCGGTACAGCAAAACGCAAAAGTAGCCTGGTTCCCTGGCAAAAATTGTATATGTAAGTAATGCAACAATAATTTAGGGTACCAGGCTAGTCAAAATCGACTCCAAACAAAAGATCGGCTGTTCTGTCAATTACGGTGTCGTAACAGCCACCCGCGCAACAGGGTTTTTTTTCAACCCACTGAGGCCTAGCAGGTTTTTCGTATAAAAATCTCAACTGATACTTGAGATAAATTTCTACAACTTGGCGAAGTAAAAGATAGTTCATCTGTTTAAATTATATGTTAAATTGGGAGCTAAACTATTCTCTATGGGAAGTTTTTTTGTCATTTACTTCTGTGTTAAACTTAGGCTTTTCAGAGGGAGGAAAATCCTCCAGTGACGTCATTGTAGTAACACAATCGATTTGTTATCGTTTTCTCTCTCCCTCTCGATTTAGTGGTTATGAGAATTAATAAAAAAATATAATAAAATAAATTTGTTTTTTAATTTATAGAAATCAAGGTTCGAATTTTTTTTAAAACTATGATTCTTAGATTTGCCCTGCTTGACAGAAATGGAAATGACTTCATGTGTGTCAAAGCTGAGAGACACAAATGCAGGAAAAGTGAAAAAAACACAAAAAAGACCAAAAAAAATTGAAAAAAAAAAAAAAAAAAAAAAAACTATCATAATTTATTGAAATATATACTTAGGCATCTACCACCAAGTATCCCTCAAGCCAGGGAACTGTGCTTCTTATGAGTCGTCTTTCATGAAAGTGTCCCCAGACATAGGTGAACAAGGGTCTGTCTGGGTACAAGAATGATTCTGGATGAAAGGTTTTTCAGTACGGTTACCGGTATGTAAAAGCAGAAACAATATTCTTATACGAAATATTGACCTAGGTTTACACATGTTTTTTTTTTGCAAACTGTGATTTGAACCTGTCAAAATGTACAATACTGTCCAGTGGAACAAATGTTAATGTTGAGAAATGCGTCGCACGTCCAATTTGTTGAAAATGAACATGTTGATAAGGTACAAGAAGGTACCGGTACATATATTTGGCTAGAGTAAATGTCTAAGTCTAGGAGGTATCAACAAGGTACCCCCCTAGTTGATGTAAAATTAACCAAGTTCATAAGGTACCAAGAAGGTACAGGGCATTGGCTTGAATGAAATTTCAAGTCTGAGAGGTACCATCAAGGTACAGTTCAATTTGATGAAAATTAATCTAAGTAGATAAGGCACCATGGAGGTACTGGTAGAGACTTTGCCAGGTACTGATCAGGTATATGCCTTCTCAAGGCACACCTACTGACCCTCAAGAGGTACTGTTGAGGTATATACCTATTGAAGGTACAATAAGTCAACTCGGCTACAAGGTATCGTTAAGGTACACTCTAAAATTAAGGTATAATTAAAGCACATCTAAGGTACCAGACAGGTATATACCTCTTAAAGGCATATACCTTGCTACTGTGAGGGTAATCTAAATGCAGATAAAATACAATACAATAGGTTCCACAAACATGTTGATGAATCAATTAAAGTGTAAGGTACCTTGATTCAGATATTTCAGTAATGGAAACAAAATAAGCAATTAGGAAACTAAAAAGCAACAAATCCAGTTATTCTGATATGGTTTTAAACGAAATGCTTAAATCTGGCTCCAATATTTTGATTGATCATATATCAAAATTATTTAATTTGATTGTAGACTCGAGATATTTTCCAGATGAATGGCGGGTAGCGACCCCAAGAAGTACAGAGGGATAGCCCTCAGTAGTTGTCTTAGTGAACTGTTTCCATTATCCATTATGACATGACAACCAACATGACCGTTATTTCAAAGTATAGAGCCTCACACAAAGTTGTCAGCTTTCTTGATTTCAATAAAGCCTTTGATACAGTATGGAGGCCTGGTTAACTGTTTAAACTACAAGTACGTAAAATTACAGGTAAAATCTTCAACCTTATTCAAAGTTTGTACTAAAAAACTCATATATCATTAAAAAACAAACAAGGGCTTATCTGATATTGCCGACCCCTACAACAAAGTTAAACAGGAGGACGTGTACAGTCCCACGCTCTTTAATGTATATCTCGATGATTTACAACACTATCTGTCAACAGATGATGTTCACGCCCCTGTATTAATTGATGTTATAGTTATGCATTTACTGTTTGTAGGCGATTTGATATTGCTATCTAAAACACCGGACGGGCTTCAACACAGTCTCAATAAATTGCTGAAATTCACTCGAGATGAGAAGCTCACGTTAAATCATTCTAAAAATAAAATAATAGTATTTGGCTCAACTTTCAAAACAGCACAAAGAAATTTAATGTTTATTTTAACCACAACAGCTTAGAAATAGTCGAGCAGTATACATATCTTGGCCTTACATTCACTTATATGGGCAGTGCTTGGTAGAAAATCAAACATCACATTTTAAAGTCGGATGACGTTCCAATCGAGGTCTCACTTATATTTAGGCGGTAGTTGAACCAATTATGATTCATGCCGTCGTAGATTGGAGCATATATCCACTATTTTCTAAAAAATCTAACATTTTCAGTACCTGGCATAAATCACCATATAACTTGGCAAAAATCATCTTATGTAAATCAATGTTAGAGGTGTCTAGAAAATGTACAAACATATGTCCATTAACGCTTCATTTCCCGCTTTAAAATTCTGAGTTAGACAAAGTAACTTGGACAATTTACGCCCAAGCCTTTCAATCCTTTCTCGACAGTGAATTACCTAGTAGAACAAAATCTGTTTAGCGTCTGTTATCTCCGCGATTTTAACCATTCTCAAGAGATTTGTTCTATTCAATGAAAATCTGCTGTTTCAGAAGTTAAGGAAATACTAACCTCTGCATTTGATCAATAAACATTAGACGAGATTTTTTTTCTGTTCAATGAAAATCCGCTATTTCAGAAGTTAAGCAAATTCTAACCTTTGCATTTGCTCAATATTTCCGCATTATGATTACAACAACTGATTTGAATCCCCCAAAGGTACGCACATTTGTCGAAATAAAGACTCGAACAAATCTGCTTCAGGACACCCATCCTCGCGAGCCAGTATTTCGATCTATCTGTTGGGATCGATACACTGGCTTGGTTAGTTACCCATACGAGTTCTGAATATAAATAGAGCAAGGGGTTTCCCCTAAATAAACCCAATCAGTGAACGCGCTAAGCTAGTTGATTAGGCCAATCCGCTGCGAGGTATGAGATGTGACAGGTTTCAATTTTATCGCGGGCCAAACTGCTTTGATGTCAAGCGAAAATCGACATCGGAAGTCGAAGAAAAAGCCGCAGGCTAGGGATACCGACATGCTAATTCAAAACAAGCGGGGGATGAAATGTACGAGATTGTATAATAGAGCCATCGACTCAAGAACTCATTCGAATCACCAAAAATGTCCAGGTAAACCCTCTGCGAGGATTTAGGATTTACCTGGACTTGTGCAGATGCAGGACACCAGTGTGCAGAATATATCTGCGTCTCATCAATTCAAATATATAATATATCCCCGCAGTTCTTTGAATGCCCACTGTGTATGCGAATAGGTATCTGCATATTTTAAGATACGAGAAACACAGTATCACTAGATATACATGTACTACTATTTTTCGTGATTATAAAACATACCTACAATTGTCTATCTTATGCTTATTATGTATAATAATTTTCCTGTTCTTGTCTGTATACATTGTCTTTCTTGGATGTAACGTACAATAAAATTGAAATTGAAGATGAAATTGAACTGTGAACATGGATAAAAGATACATACAGGTATATGGATGCAGTATATATCGCATGTAGCTAGTGGAACAGAAGTTAAGCAGTTCAGTTTACAACAACTCAGCATGAAATTTGGCATAGAATTTCAGAATTGTAAGTTACTACTTTAGGTTCATGCTCAAAGGCTTACATCAAAGCACACCTTCATGTATATGATTACTGAATGCAGCAAGTAGCCTCGTGATTATCCCATCCCCAAAACCTGAAATGTCTCTTATAGAAATGTCATAGAAACTTCTGATGGATTTCATCATTCTCACAGATTAGCCTGACAGCATCCTCAACTTATATATATTACAAGCGTCTAGTCCGTCATTCATAATCCAGCCGTCGTCCATTAGAGAATATCCGCGTCCATAATCCAAAGACCTATTCCATTTCCATATAACAGTATTAGCACCAAATTCAAAAGACAAAAGTATACATAAACATAGGCTTGTTTCCTGCAAGAGAGAAGCGGTCAACAGTTTTTCAATGATGCCGGCAAGACATCATGATGTTCCAAAAATATCAAATCCGTATCGCTGATCAGTATTCTTAATCCATAATATTCGTTGTAAAGTCGTCATCTAAAGAATGATGTATCTCAGTCACGCTTTGATTGTGACTGTTCATATGAATACCATGAGGATCTTGAAGTACATGGGTTCATACGGCCCCTAGCCCCGGGTTAAGCGGAATTAGACACAAGTTACGAAACGTAGCGCCATAGATCTTGCACGCTACGTTCGTATTTTTTTTATCAGCATGCGATATGTATCGCCAAATTTGAAAAACTTTGAGTGGAGGCGTTTGGTGGAATAGCCCTGTTTTATAAGTTTCTGTAACAATGTTTTGTGACGTTGATTAAAATCATCACATTTAACACAGGATCTAGCAAATGCTACTAAGCGAGATATGTATACGCCATATGCAGGTCCCACTGGAATATTACTATCCAGAAAGGGATAGTTTACGATGTCGAAATTGTAATATCCCTTATCCACTCCATAGCACCACATTCATTCACTACCCCTCCCCGACCCCTTTACCACTTGCTATTCACCAGCCCATAACCATACAAATTTGGAAGCGTAACCCACTCCCCATCCCACCTTCCAACAGAGTCGCCATCCGAGTTCTCCTGTTTCACGTTCTCCTCAGCCCACACGTTCATCTATTCTGAAAATCGCCATGTCATCCTGTGTCCACCTGTCGTAATAATCAATAACCCATTTCACGACCCAAGTTTGAGGCGTTTTAGAAAAAAAACAGCATCGAACTGTTTTATTATCTCAACTCTATTTGGCTTACCTTAAATAAACCACTGCCTCGCCCTATAACCCTCCATGTATGACAATTCTAAACGCATTCTTTAAGGTCCACCTTCTATCTACGAAACTGAGCATCAATCCATACGAGACCAATTGACACCATACATTCTCAAACTTTATTCATACCACAAAGGAAGTGGCCACTACCCTTAAGGAGTTTTAGCTGATTTCTAGCATGGTGCCAGCATGTTCCCAGCATGAATTACCAAGTAGCATGGTCCCAAAATTCTTACAGTACATAGCGGAACCTGCTGGGGAATATTTCATAAGGTTTAACCTCATTGCGACATTGTTCCAGTATGTTTTAGTTGTTTGAATTATGCTGCACACGGTACCTACATCCAGCACGGGGGCATGCTGCAATGATGTTGGCAATTGGCAACACGGTCTCAGCATATAGTAAAAAGCTGCACGGAGACAGGCTAGAATTTCACAGCATGATGCCAGCATGGCGGCCATGCAACCGATAGAGGGGTACACTGCATCCATTCTGGAATTTTGCAGTATGGTCCCAGCATGGAATCTACAATCTGCACAGCAGCATGCTGCAACTGTGGTGGAATTGAACAACATGGTATCTTCTGCCTGTGATGGAGCATGCTGCATCCATTATAATATTCTGCTGCCTGGTTCCAGCATATAGGTACAACCTGCACAGAGACAGGCCGAAGCAATGCTGGAATTTACATGGTTACAGCATAATAGCTACGGATTGTAAAAGGGCATGCTGAATTCGTTCTGAATTTCAGCACGAAAGTTACAGGATATAAGAATTTCCAATTCACCTTACTTCACCCCATTGATGCCACGGGGAGCTGGATTCAAAGCTTTTCCAGCACGTAATTAGGGAGGTCCGAAAATTTTGCTGCTTGAAGTCAGTGGAACAGAAGTTTTACAGGAATCCTCAACTGAAATTTCCCAGGCATCTTCCCCCCCAACGTCCGATGATAAAATGAACCATCCCTTACATTGATTACAGCACGTGGCCATTGGGTAAACAGCCAATGAAACCGGTGTGAAAGAAAGCATGTCCCAGGAAACAATGCCCCTTACATAGGTTTGTCGAAACCTGGGCCGACATCGGTCCTCACAGACTAGTCTTTTGTGTTAAATGCCGTCATTTTCATCTGACGATACAGCTCACCAATCCTCAGTGTACGAGTTGTCACAGCTCACCAATTACCAATGTACGAGTTGTCAGAGCATTTCCATCATAGCTTTCTAGATTTGTATCTAATACCGCTTATGCCGGTGCTAGGAGCCGTGTGGTCATATCATCCAAGTTGCCACATGAACAGGTACAATAAAAGCGTACCTGAGATACAACACATATCACGAATCGTGAGATTCTTGGTATGTGCTTTGGAATAGGTTAACCGGAAGATTATACTGTGAAGTAATGTGGCTCTGTCAGTATGTCGGAACCTCTTGCCACTTCCCTTATATGTGTCATAATTACACACGATATTATTTCAAATTGAAAAATCCGATTTCATAGTGGAAAGCTCGTCGACTTCCCGATATAGTTCTGTCAACAGGGGAGATAAGGCTACCATTTGTAACACAACATCTGTAACTCCTGTACGTGTCCCAGATAATCCGCTAAGCATATGTTTCCCCGATTGCATGCCTCTCTCAGGTTAGATGCGTAGCCTCTTAAATACAGTCTGCGTTTGCTACCAAACCTTGGGATTCTTCAATATTACGTGACCTATTATGCAAAATTTTTCAGTTTTTATCTGAAATATTGATTCCATCACCTTGAATGTGTTCGATAAATATAATTATTGATGTATGTCGCAGGTTTGGAAAAGGCTGCTCGAAAATGTAGTGGAACGTCGTCAGTTGTTATTCATACGAACGTTTGTATTTGAAACGTATGAACGTTTATATTCGTGGCAGCCATAGTGTTGAGTTTTGAAAAAATGACCCACTGATATTTTTATTGTCCTGCGATATATGAACAACAACATCATTGTTATCCACTTTTATCAAGCAATGCACACGGGATGACACTGGATCACAAACTATTTGTTATACACGCAAAAAAAATATCATGCGGACCCAATCATTGCTATTTGACCAGCTCCAAAGCAGACAACTAATTGGACCGCACAGGCTTCAGCAACGCGGTTGTACACAGCTAATCATTGAGTTAATTGGGCTGAAAATTGTTTGGAGCAATAGATAAACAAAGAACGTATTGTAAAGTTTCAGTTTCCCAGTGGCAAAAAGTAATCGGATATATTAAACAGTTTGTCAGTTCAGTAGGACCCACTGTAGGAATAAACTGTTTAATTCGCCAGGTGTTCTTCTGTTGTCACCCACAATCCAATAATAACAATACAACGTGCTGACTATCGTATCCTACTCACTAGTCAGTCACTGGTACCTGGGGATGAGAATTAGCACCAGTGTCAATTAGTAACTATTTTTTTATTCAAAATTACCCGACGATCATTTGAAAATATTTTTCATTCAAACACATTCGGTTTCTTATAGTAATATATAGATCAAACGGCCATTGCTATCTTACATCAGATCTAGTGGAATTAGTGGCTTCATGGGTGAACATCAATCCTTTTTACCCCAGTTTCTCTATCCTGTCACGGATAGGGGTGAAATCCGCTAGTGTATTTACAGAATGAGAAGAAATGACAAGCTGACACTCCATTACTGCATAGATTATCTTTGGTCCATTTGCTAATTTGCATGGAAATAAGCCGGGAGTACATCTAGAAAACTGCCGCGTCGTCATCCGCTATTATATATTCAAGTGAGGATCCGGGGTGTTGGCCTTTCAGCAAAAAATCATACCGGGTACGGTTAATATCACCTATCATGTGAATCAATAGGCTAATGTCATCTTTATTATATATTTTCAGGTACCGTACTAAAGCCATATCTTTATGTTTTAACTCGTCTCGGGTAAAGACGGCAACATTCGAGTTCCTCTATCAACTTCTCTTTGTTCAAGTGAAACTGCATCCCTGATCACCTGGTTTAAGGCCCAAGGAGCACAACAAATCGATTTAATTTTGTAGCAGACTAACGTGTGCTTCCCGTGAAACCAAACGACTGAAATGGCTAGTAAACAGACAGTGTTTGTTAGTATATTGGGTTTGGCGATATTGATGTTTGGTGCTTTGCTGACGTTTCTCGGCCCTCGGGACGTAACGTCCGTTCGGAATTTTCCCCGCTATCAATCTAGTATTACTTGTCCGACATTGGCGGATCCAGATGTATCTGTCCATAAAAGAGAAATAAATGATTCTCGAGCAGAATTTGACGCCACTATCAAAGGGATGATAAAGAATCTGCTTGAAGTACGCACCGAATTATTAGCGGTTTGGAGATACAGTCAAAGGGAAAAGGTTAGGAAACATACTCGTAATGCATTGCATAAAGTTGAGAATCAACTTCGTGCTCTTGGATTAGCAACATTGCCTGGTTATTCCATCAGACGCCCGGGTAAGAGATCGGAAGACGTTTGCCCAGAAAAACGCGAAGCCAGTGCAATCGACGATTCCTTGAAACTCAGATACGTCCTAAAGTTGTGTCCTCATGGAAAGCCTCTCCGCTCATTAGTGACTGTTGCTCTAAATTTTGTTGGCACTGCTTTGGGTGGCGTTGATGCACTGAGGAGAATCATCTCTGGGATAAGGACGTACAGCTCAGATATGGGAGTGTTAGTGGCGATTTCATCTGAAAACTCTACCGCGTCTTCTGCAGATCTTAACGTGGAATATATCCAGATACCCGCAGATGAAGTTGGTAATGCGGGGAAAATTTGGAATACGCTGATCAGGAAAACACACACTCCATACATACTGATTGGCCGCGAGTTGGAATGGTTCACTAGTGACGTAAAACTTGAACGGCTCATCCGCGAAATTACCGAGTTGGGAGTGTCCATTGTCGCAGGGTCCTCGAGGACACTAGCAGACGGACACTGGGCTCTAGGATGTCATCAAACAGACCTTATGAATTATACACTTAAATATGAATCTGGCTATTTCGAATCTATGCACGAGTGTGTATTTTGTGATTATATCACGGGACCTTTTGTGGCGCGGACAGAGACTCTAGCGAAATTGAAATTTGATGAAATCTCATTTGCTACAAATGCAGCCGAAGGTTTATTCGAGGATCTCTTCTTTCGACTACAAGAGACCGAAGGAGGTTCCGTGGTATGTTCAGATTCCATGTTTTTCAGAAGAGGCGTGAAAACGTCTGATCAAAAAGTTGCTTGGCTGAAGTTTGCCAAAAAATGGAAATTCAACAGGCTTGTGACTATCGGTGGACATGATCTGAAATATTCGTGTAAGGAGGTCTCAAGTATGTGTTCGCCAAATAAAGGCATGGCATTACCGCCTTGCTGCTTACAAGAGTTAGTTGATGGCCTGGATTTTTTATCTAGGTTTTGTGACGATAACAACATGACGTGTGAAACATGGGGTGGTACCATCCTAGGTGCGTTGAAATTCGACTCCGTCTTGCCATGGGAACGAGATGGTGATATGAGATTTTTATCGACTAAGTACAAGGCCGTTAAATCACTGAAGAGTACGTTCACGTCTGCAGGATATAAGACCAGATTCGATGATGGAGGAGGTAGGAATTGTACTCTTCAAGGGGGTAAGATGGTATTGTGGTTACCTGGTGGATTTGGCATAGATTTCTTTGCTAAATGTATAGAGACATCAGATTCGCATGAATATGTTCAGAAAGGAATTTCACCTACTAAGATCAATATAAACGGAAGATGGATGAACACACGTCGTAGCCCTGGTAGTTATTGCAGAGATCGATATGGAGAAGATATTTATAAACACGTTGAACATTATTCCACTTTCGGTGGTAACATGTATTCCAAATACGTCCCCGGCTATTTTGCTTCGTGCCCAGCTAAGGATCGAGTTAAGCTAAGTGGATGTCTGGATCAGTATTTCCCGGATGGTAGCATACAATTCGGTTGAAAATAAATCAAAGTATAACTGTCCGGGTAGCTCCGGTGGATCTTTCTCTACTATGTACGATCGAGGCCCCGGCGCCAAGTCATCCGCTAGCTCTATTTGTTGGAGAAATACAGGAGTGCTCCTATTTGCCAACAACACTCGTCAAAAACAATAAAATAGTTTGTTTGTGTGTGATTTTACCATATATTTAGCCCTTGTTTATTTGAAACTGTCCTGTTTGAACTACACGGGAGATCGAAATACAGAACGACAAATTCCGTTTTTAAGTACTCATAACGTATCTGAGTACTCGCCACAAAACCAATCCGTTTTGTTCGACTCATTCTGTGCTGCTAAAACAAGACAGTTTGTTGCAGATAAATCCTCATTACAAAGTTGCGAAGATATACATTCGAATTAATTTATTGTTTGTGACAACCGGTGTCGGAAAATATGAGCCGTCCAGTACTTTCCCAACAACTATATAGGAATGAGACATGGCTTGGCCCCAGAGCGGTGTGTACTTCATACTGTCGACGCTTCCGTCATCACTGACCGAGAAGGGAAACTTGTGTTATAATGATAACGCAAGTTTGCCATTTATGTCAAAATGTAAACATCCAAACTTGAGCTAATACAGTGCAGGGCACTGGAATTTGTATATCAAGAATTTACATCGCATATTGTTATCCAAGGCAAATCTATCCCCTCTTGAATTATCTAGAAAATGAAAGATTCTTGTGGAGGAGATTTTATGGCTGTAAACCGCACATCTCTACAATTTATGTGGAACTTTTCTGCAGGCGTAACACGTTGTATATGTTAAGGAAAACAACCCGCTGCATGTGCCACTTATGCGAACTAACGTCTGATTGATTTTGAACTACAGTATACAATTGTTATTATATAATATTTAACTATAGTCTACCATTGTTTTATGTAATATTTACTTCCAGCTTACAATTCTCTTTATGTATTTAACTGTTATACAATTATGTTTATAGCTGATGTGAAATTACGATGGTTTCAGTTCTGATGGGGGTTATATTTGGGGGGGAATTTGAGCAGAAAATGTTATTTCGTTTTTCTTCGTTGTTGCATGAGATACATATTGGTGATGTGTTCTTGATTATCATCGAGCGGTGTGATTTTAGTCCTGTTTTGCCTAATTCTCCCCCGCCTTGTAAGTAGGAGTGGGACTTGGAAATGCTACCCGTCCATCCTTCCGTCCGTCCGTCGGGGCGTCATGTTGTGAACGCGATATCTGGAGAACAATTCAACCGATCAACTTCAACCTTGGAGGGGGTGGCTAAAAATCAGTGAGAAGATGGCTGGGATTGTTTTCACGAAACTGTGTCCTCCAAGATGGCCACCGTCGGCCATTTTGGATTTCACACATCAATATAGCACCCATGCATGTTGTAAACGCGATATCTCGAGAACAAATCAACTGATCAACTTCGAACGTGGGGGTGGCTTTACAATTGTGAGATGATATCTGAGATTCTTTGTCACCAAACTGCGTCATTCCATATGGCCACCGTCATCCATCTTGGATGTCACACACCCAATAGCCCCTATGCATCGTGTGAATACGATATATCGAGAACAAATCAACCGATCAACTTTAAACTTGGGGGAGTGGTTTCACACCAGGGACAAGATGGCTGGGATTGTTTTTATCAAACAGCGTGATCCACGATGGCCGCCTCCGTCCGTCCCAATGCGATATCTCAAGAACAAATCAACCGATCGCTTTCAAACTTGGTGGATGTGAGATGGATGGGATCTCAGAAGAAAATCAGATTGGCTTTTTTTGGTGCAATGATGCCACCGGGTAGCATTTCTGCATCGTCCCTACCCTTTTCTTCCATGGACAATTTGCAGCATTGTTCTTCAAAATTATTATATCTCCTTCACATCAACAAGACCACACCTTTAGCAACAATTTAACATCGCATAAAATATGTATATGGTGATTATATATCATGTGTGTGAGAAGCCAGTTTCCAGACAAGCTTCTTGGTGGGGGGCCTGCTAACTACTAAGCTTTTCTTAGTCTTGTAATAATGCGGTCGTCATGTTTATTGTCTAACTGAAATCCACAAGCCCGTATTTTTCCCCATCTAGAATCCTATGTAGCCCTCGGCCCCGGTTTTCTTCGTTCCTTTCCTTTTCCCAGCATATATAGACTGTCTTTGGCTGTCCTAGCGGTGGTCTCTTTCCCTCTGATACTGACTTGCGTCGGTAATCACGCTAGACTAACGTCAATGCCATTTTCACCTATTTGTATACATATACTTTATGTTTTGTGTATGAGGTCAGGTCTACTGTCAGATTTAGAATTTGATTTTGATATCAAGCCACTAACGGAATCACTTAGAATAACGGCGCAAGCCGGCCGGTATTGGAGGACCCATTCGAGGGCCTTGATTATAGCGACTACTTCTCTGTGTATACAGACATGTTGTCTGGTAGCTTGAAGTATTTCTAAATGCCGAATTCTGGGATGACGAATGCATAGCCTGTATGGTTATTGAGTTTTTGGAGATGTCAGTGTATATTTTCAGGTTATTTCTCTAATTTCTGTCGATAAATTCGATGGCAGTGGGTTTTAAATGCTCTGGGTTTTTCTTGTTTAGTGATGTAGTTGTGTATTTTCGTGTCCACGTGGGGCGTTAATAATTTCGATGATGGCCCATTGATCTTGGCATTGTCACAGATACGCGAGATGGCATGTGGTGATCTTTAAATAATCTATGAATTGTGTAGACGAGTGGCGCGGAGTCGTTTTCCCATTTCGCTTTCAGGTATTCGTATTCACTTATAGGGCCGTAAATTTTTTGACATGGGTGATTATTGTACTTGTCTAGGGTTTGTCCTGCAAATTTCAAGGACGGCTAATCTCGTCTTAAATGTAAAGGCTTTTTGTTGCTTTCTATTTTTAGACTACATAATCAAGCCCCGGTGGCTATTTTCATGGCCACTTTTTTTGGGCGCTGTCTATTCTTTTTATTTGGGTCTTGCACATCCTGATTGGTAGGGGTTTATTTTTTTTAATCTGATGAACATTTGATATAATTTGATTAGACGATGTTTATTCGACCCCAACTTTGCACCGGATACGCTCCTTATGAGGTTCAGGTCTTTCTTACTCCGGATAATTAATTGATCAATTTGGTCTTTCCAAGTAGGTTTCGGCGAAAGATCATATATTTAACACTATTCTTAAACTCGATTTGTTAGCCTTCTAGTCATACTTTTATTTGAGAAAATAAAAGCTGTTGTTTTCACAGCTGAAAATTTTAATCTTCATTCATCGACCCAGCCACTAGTTGAATCTAGTACCGTTTGCAGTACACTTTTTAGTTTTTATGAAGCCCGCGGTTTTCCACAAGGTAGCATCGGCAGCAAATAGGGATTGTTCAATTTCGTCGGCCAATCCGTTAATAAGGATAATTACTTGGATTGATTGAAATTGTAGTTTAAGGGCCGCTTCCGATACGGATTTCGCGGTCCATCAACTCAATGTTTTATTTAAATGTCATGGTACATATCTTAGTTCATTCCAGATATTTACAGGCACTAAATTTTAAAATAAATAAATAACAAAGATAGGAAAAAGGGAGATATTGAGAGAAGAAAAACAGAATCGTCTATGTACAAGTTTGTCGGTCTGTTTTGGTCAGGTTATACTTGTAAATACGTGTGCATTTTACTTGTAATCGCGAGGATGATTCCTTTGTCTTTGTACCCCTTCGTACGCACAAAGCCGTCCAGAAAAAAAACGGGGAGAACCATGGCGTCTTCAGGACCTTTCAAGAGCTGGGTGGTTTCCTATATTACCCACTTTGGAGGGCCCAGTACTGTGATATTCAACACAGAAAAATAGCATGCAATTGGGCGCAGAGATTGAGTCCTTCTCTAGGACTTCCCTAACGACGCCCTGGAGAACTGTGCGGGTTCTTCCAGAACTCTGTGCCTGTAACAGTGCTTGCAGTGCGTATCGGGCTACAGAATGGCAGGCTACGTCATACATTGCGTGAAATTCAAAGGATCACATTCTGTTTTAAACAACCGTCAGTTCAGTGACATCTCAGGGGTGACGCGGCTGGTCTTGTGTAGGACTGAATATTCCATTTCCGAACGTTCTCTTTCTGGGGCGTTGTCAGTCACGGCGCTGTTTTGATTGTGACTGATTTCTGATTGAAATTGTAGTTTAAGGGTCGCTTGCCATAAATAACTAAATAAATATTTGACCAATTATAATATAATCATGGCCGAGTGGTCTAAGGCGCTTCGCTGGTGACCGCTAGCTTCACACCGCTGAACCAGCAGGGGTTCGAGCCCAGCTGGTCCATGTGTGAAAGTTTGTCAGTTACTTGTCGAAGGGCGGTAGTTCTCTCCGGGTTCTCCGGCTTCCTCCATCAACCAAACTGACTGTCACAATATGAGTGAAACAAACTTGAGTGTGACATTAAATATAATACGAGATGGATAGAAAAATAAATAGTTCGGCATTTTGGCCGAATACATATCGTTTGATGGTCATGAAGCATTTGTAGGACAATGGGATAGACGGCCCTCAGTATCAAGGTAACATTTTGGCTGAGTGTTATATATGGATAGCTTATTTTGATCATAATGTTTCGTAGGGCTATGGTGCAAACGGCCCTCGGTATCAAGGTTACTCCGTTGTGACCATACCCTTTGTTGAAGTCAAATTACAACACATATAAGGGATATGGCCTCTACCTCTAGAGCCATCATCTCGTGTCATAGTACCTGTTGTCACGTAACTGCCCCATTGTGGTTGTTTGGAGATCGAAATTATATTCCCAATTACTACTCCGAGCGGTTGACATTCAGTCAGCGCTCCATCGTGACTGGTCTAAATGGTGTTAAATTAAAACTGACCCGCTAGACATTGTGAGCAAAAATAAACCAAAAACATATTTCTCTTGCTGTCGCTGAACGTATTACCGCATAATCATATATATCTTATAGACTTGAGTCTCATTTCAATGAATAAAATTGGCTGAACGGGACGCTTGAAGAATTTTAGCAGTCCCACAGCTTACGTTTTTCTTCATTTTCTGGATTTGTTTTCTTTGCTGGAAGTCTAGTTATCGAGGCTTTACTTTACTTCCCAAGAACTTGAAAGTTTGCGTATATAATCCGAACAAAACTGATCACACAATCGTCTCTCAGTTTTTATCCCTCGGCCAAAATTTGGCCGAAGGGTATTGTCCGTCTGTCCGTCACACCTTTCTCGTTACCAAGATATCGTTAGAACGACTTACCCTAGGCATACCAAACTTGCAGTGCACATCCATATGCCCGTGACCCAGAACCCTATTGAATCTGGACCCGATTGGTTGGAAACTTTGGCGGCCATCTTTAATTTATGCGAAACCGTCACAGCTTTCTCGTTACCAAGTTATCTTTAGAACGACTTAACCTAGGCACACCAAACTTGCAGTGCACATCCATATGCTCGTGATTCAGAAATCTATTGAATTTGGACCCGATTGGTTAGAAACTTTGGCGGCCAACTTCAATTTATGCAAAACCATTAATCTTGTGTATCTCGGGTACGATTTCGCTGTTCAGTGTGAAACTTGGTATAGATAATCGATGCGTCAAGAAACTGCAAAGGTGTGACCAGACCAGTTTCCCATATTCGGTGGAATCCTTGGCGGCCATCTTTAATTTATGCAAAAACTTTAATGGTGTATATCTCTGATACCGTTTAAGTGTTCTATACGAAACTTGGCATACAGCATCGATGTATCAAGAGACTTGCAATGAATAACCACATCTGTTCCTCCGAGTGGCGGAAAGAATGGGCGGACATCTTTAGTTTATGCAAAATCATTAATGATCTCTACCTCTCATACCGTTCTAGTGTTGGATATAAAATTTGGCATACATCATCGATGCATCAAGAGACCTACGATAAATGACAGTTCTGGTTTCTCTGATTGGGCAGAAAACTTGGCGGCCATCTTTGATTTAGTTAAAATCTTTAATGATATATATATCTGATACTGTTTAAGTGTTTCATACGAAACTTGGTATACAGCATCGATGTATCAAGAGACTTGCATGAATGAATAACCACATCAGTTCCTCTGAGTGGCGAGAAGGATGAGCGGACATCTTTAATTTATGCAAAATTATTAATGATCTCTATCATCGATGCATCAAGAGACTTACGTAATGAATACCGGTTTCTCTGATTGGATGGAAACCTTAGGGGCAATTTCTAATTGCAAAATTTTTGATAATCTGTATATTCGTCACTTTACTGCTTGGTGTTCGTGACATCTTGGTTCAAATTGAATACATTATGAATGAATGGAGCCCAGAGCCGAGGGGTTTTCAGATGCACAGCTTCGTATTTTAATTGTGTCCCTTGTTTTGAAGCTATGCAGATTTGAAATTCAGCGACAACTATGAATGCAAATTACATGGGTTTCAAAGTCAATATAATAAGCTGTAGAACAAAATGAAACATTTCAGGGGCAATTTTAGTGTTTGAAATGCTTAGAATGAGAATATAGTCGTTTTTTGCTCGTGCAAAAACTGTGTACCGCTTCTCTCTTGCAGGAAACAAGCCTATGTTTATGTATACTATGATTGTCTTTTTGAATTTGGTGCTAATACTGTTATATGGAATAGGTCTTTGGATTATGGACGCGGATATTCTCTAATGGACGACGGCTGAATTATGAATGACGGACCAGACGCTTGTAACTTTAACTTATGTATGTCTGGATTCTGCTGGTGGACAAGTTGTCCCCGAGGCCGGGACCCTGCACACCGAACACTCATAATGGATACAACAGAAAGAAATAATTGTAAGACAGACCCGAGGAACCTTAGTGCAGGTTTTTCGGCCGAGTCTCTAATAGTTCGAAATGCACTAAGACCTTTTTCAATCCAAATGACAGATATATTTCTGAACGCTAAGCAAGGACACGACATCAAACCTTGTAACATTGCGCTTGATGATTGTTTAGCACCGAATTCTACATGTAATAATTTCAAGATTTCTATATGTGGACACCGTGGATGTCTCACGTATCCACTCTTTAATACTTCAGCATCATTTAGTTACGCGTTAACTGGTAACTCATATTCTGTAAACTCGTATTAGTCCGGTGGCTTAAAGCTGACATGACCTTATTTAATGCACGAATGGTAGCGAAAAAAAATATATTCACAGATTTTAGTTCCAGTTGAATAATACCCGGCGGAACTAATCCGAGTGCCGAGTTCACGTCGCTATTCTGCCAACTTCTCAGCCGAGTACATTTGCCTTCACCGCATATATAAAGCTTGAATCGACTGAGGACCTTGCCAATCTGAAGTGACACTCCTACTGTGCACATCATATTCATGTTGTCGTTGTCTCCAGCCAAAATTCGAGCTCTGTGAGCATCATATCACATTCATTCGCAAACAGTATAAATATATCTGAAAAAATGGGTAATAAAATCTGAAGAATCTGACAACTACATATACACGATTTAGACATACCTTTCAGTATTTCTTCAACACAATGAAACCTGTTGGTGCCGTCACCAGTTTCTACAGCATTGTATTTCAATTTACCCCACTCGACGAAGAGGGCGCACGTACTTTCAATTTACCCCACTCGACGAAGAGGGCGCACGAAGCGACTGTTTTGGTAATTCTTGAGGCTCTACACGATGCACTCCACATGCGATCTCTTTTTCGATACCCGGTATGACGATACTGCTACAGGCCAACCCATGTTGACCGTTTACTGCGCGAAGGGGACAATGCGAGACTTGCTGTTGGAGACTATTTGTGCAAACCGGAATGCCAAATTCCAAAATACGGAGTTACAAATTGAGAGCCCTTATTGCGATTGTCAGCCCGTCCAGTATTTTGACCTATCCACCAGTTGTATAGAAAGGTGAATTCTTTTAGCATTCGTGGTTGGGAAATCTGGCGTATCTGACCTCCAACCTTTGGCCTTCAGTCACTATGACCACTTGAATAGGTCACTTCCAGTGACGTGAAAAGTAGGACTTCGGAAATGGCCGCAGATCTCGGCGAATATCCGAAAAAAACCAGACTTTACATCTAGTCAAATGAGTCTAGATAATCCATCTTAGGTCCACATGGGTTGTGCAGGGTCTCGTATTGAAGCGTTCGTCGAGGGTTCTTCGGGCCAGGTTACTGGCAGGTGGATGCAAAATGGTATTCTGGACAAACACAAAATTCGGAATAATGGATAAAATTCGGAATAATGGATATTACAGGACATGTCGCCAGCAATGGTCACTACACCATTTTTTACAAGGGTTGTGGGATAGCGCGGGCGATAGGTTGCGCTCAGTAGGGCATGATGAGTCTAGCCTGACAAGTTACCACCTCCTGCATGTTATCGGAGTTACGGAACTAGGTGTGACTGAATGATGGGGTTAGGTACAAATGAGTGAGTCACTGCGTGAATCGTGCCCAGTGCACGGCTCTAATGATGGGGAGTAAGATTCCCACACCCATACACCCAACTAAATCTAGCATCTAATGTCTTATCTCCTTGACGCAATCGAATGAGAGAAAGAAGGATTAACAGCAACAGCAACAGCAACAGCAACGAGCATTTTGCGTTTACTCAACAAGCATTTTGTGTATTACACATTTTATTTATCCCCTACGTCATCACATGGCAACAAAGCTGTGGGATTCGCGATGGGTGTGGTTACAATTCGCCTATGCTATTGTAAGTGTATCAAACGCATCCTCGACCATGTTCGCTCTTGTTCGTGTGAAATGATCATCCATTCGTTCTGCTCTATTCCTAAGCGTCTTCGGACAGTCCAGAGTACTGTAATGCCAACATATCCTGGAACTGCTGTTTTCATAATTTGACCGCGGTTTTCACCGCCTCTGTGGGTGGTAACACTAAATCCGCTTCTAATGATGATCTCTTTACCATGTATGACATCACTTACAATCTATATTGTATCAGCGCACCCCCAGGTGAGGACACATCCGTAAAAGGATATCGTTTTGGGCGATGACATGACTTCCATCAATGGTCAATGTCCAATCCTCAAAAAATGTGTCCATCTAGCCACAGAACTCAGTAGCTGCGAAAGTGATCTCTGACCTAGCGGATTTCTAGGAGTGGAAACGGGATCACGTTCGTGCATGCACACAATTAATTTGCGGCGGAACTTTTCTTCAATATGGCTGCACCCTGTGAGGTTGACAATACCGCCCCACGGCACCAACTACTATTATTCAACATAGAAATATTTTTGTATAAATTGAATGCATTGTCTTCTTATGATTACAATTAACTTCATTACACAATAAAATGCGACCGAATCGCTCGATTATCAAAGGCACTATTTCGTAGACGGCTCACTACGTGATTGCCGTACGCTCCTCATGGGAGGCTCTTTGTTCGTTCTATGTGAAAGGCTAAGTGCCGCCAATTCAGAAATAGCCGAACGTGAGCTTGAGCATGTGTGTGCGATGACGTTATGGCATTGCGATAGAGCGATAAGCCGTCACGATATAGCGTTAAGGCGTTCAGACTAGTGAAAAGCGTAACGTCGGGCATTGACACGCTTCACTACGTTTCGTTGATTGTCAATTCCATACGATATCACGTGATCATTTAAAGCTTCTGAGCTACACTACTACGGCGTTCGGATGGTAATACAGGGCATTACTGTGTTGGGTCTATAAAAGCAATCCCGACGTTCACCAGAAGCTACGATATGATGCCACACCAAAATCATATACATGGGTGAGGAGAAGCTGACGCAGACACTGAAAGCGTACTGGCGGACACTGACAGTCCATCGACTGATACTGCGACCCCACCCACTGACAACTGAAAGCACGGCCGCTGATAAACAAACTACCTTCCAGGGAATGAAACGCAACACTAATAGGGTAGTGGAAAACGATGCCGACGTGCTGACAAGAAGTCGTATGACCCCAAAGACAAATATATACGGACTGCATATTTATAAAACCATGACCCTGTGATTTTGTACCCCACCCAAACCTGAGTGAGGAAGACTACGAATCTACCTTATTTTATCAGATCGACAGTTACGTTACCCGAAATGCCGTCGACGAGCGTTCAATTCGAGATCCTGCACGACCAAAGTGGACCCAATAGTGTGCATATAGGCCCATTTGCCTGGGTGTACGGTCCATTTTTTCGAATTTTTTAGATGTCCGGCTGTTTTTTTAAGCCTCTGTTTTGACCGCTTCTCTCTGGCAGGAAACAAGCCTATGTTTATGTATACTTTTGTCTTTTTGAATTTGGTGCTAATACTGTTATATGGAAATGGAATAGGTCTTTGGATTATGGACGCGGATATTCTCTAATGGACGACGGCTGGATTATGAATGACGGACTAGACGCTTGTAATTGCATCCACCCGCCAGTCAGGTGATCAGAAATGACCGACAGTCAAAGGTCAAGGGTCATTTTCGCTTCATTCATCCACCACGATTTCCCAACAAAGAATGCTAAGAGACTTCGCATTTCTATACTCCTGATGGAGGAGTTAAAAATGGACGGGGTGACAATCAGAATCAATGTACCTTTCAGTTTATACCTCCGTCTTTAGGAATTTGCAATTGAGCACGGGCAGGCCTGATTAGTAGACATAAAATATAACAACTCTTACTTTGGAATGAAATTTCCGAATTACAGTATTTTGAAGTCGGTATCAGAAAGCTGAATTCACAGCGCAATCGAATTGCACCATATCGAGCCTCAACTGATAATCATGAAATAGAATGAACAGTTGCCCCTTCGTGTTTTTGGCGAGGGAGGTAAATTGACAAACAATGCCGGAGAAGTCTGTGACAGGATAAACAAGTGTCTTTCTTTTGGGCATGGAGCCTACTATAGACAAGTGATCCATGTTTCGAGGAAAACCCACCGGTATGTCTGAATCGTGTTTGAATAGTCATATCCCTAATTATATTGCCCAGGTTTTTCAAGATATCTTTATATTGTGTGAGCGTTATTGTGTTATAGCATATGCTGCTCACAGTCCGAATATGTGCTGGTGACAACAACAGCATAAATATGATGTGGACTGTCCGAGAGTCTGTTCAGACTGGCAAGGTCCTCAGTCGATTCAGGCTTTATATATGCGGTGAAGGCAAATGTACTCGGCTGAGAAGTTGGCAGAATAGCGACGTGAACTCGGCACTCGGATTAGTTCCGCCGGGTATTATTCAACTGGAACTAAAATCTGTGAATATTTTTTTTTTCGCTACCATTCGTGCATTAAATAAGGTCATGTCAGCTTTAAGGCCAGATTTCACTTTATCGTGACAGATTGGAATAAAGCACCAAATTTGGCACACGTGTCGTCAGAGGCACCGAGAACAATATCAGAAGGGGTGCCCCCGATTTCGAGGCCCAGGAGGCAATGCGTGGCCCATTAGGGGCCCAGGGTCATTTTGGGCCTGTAAATGACAATTTTTATTCCAACGATTTTCAAAACATCATATATTCGCCATCCTTCGGGGTAAGAGTCTGGAAATTTTCACACTAATACTGTTCGTAAAGGTATAGCGAGAAATGCAAAATATGGCAAATTTTTGACGAATTTTCTATCCGAAATTTTGAATTATTTTTTTTTTTATATATTTTTTTCTTGTTAAGTTTACAGTAAATAATCCTATATAAGTGACTCAGATGGCACGGCAACCCCTGACTGATCTTTGCCAAACTGGGTCAATTTGGACCAGATCCTTATTTATGCAATAAATTCGTTGGGGCTACCATACAATGAACCCCGTGACTGGGTAAAGCATAGCTACCAAGTGAATAGCGTTAGACTTCCATCTACACATTTTTGAATATGTTATTCGGGATTCCTGCTGCTGAAGATGAAGTGGCGGCGCCAGTGCGAAAGCTATGGCCTATTAAAGAGGGTCAATGCCGATTAAAGAGATTCCGTTTTTTACCTGAGCTGAGAAATAGCCAGCTGAAACGGGCGCATCCTCTGGAAATTGGAACAAGGGCCCGGCCTCGAATGTGAAATATGTAACCGAAAATAAGCACGGATTGCTTGAACTGGACAATATCTAATATTACCAGTATAAACAAATGAACTGGTTTATGAGATGATGTTGTGTTGAAGTTGTGGATAATAATGTGCATGCTTTGTAACGGGTCAGTTTTGTTCTGAACGATCTGTCAATTCACTAACGCGTAAGAATGCATGAAATGCTACCAAGATCATTGCTCGTAAAAGAATTACATGGATGGGTATAGCATAAAATATCTTAGTATCCGGCTGATCGTTTAATTTTGACATGCCCGAAAGTAGCTTTTTGGCAAGGAATAACTGCGCAGGATCGTGTACTACAGCCGAATTGTGCGCATAACTGATAGCCGATACGAATGTATAAGCCGTGGAGGGTGCATAATGTCGGTATTCCTTCACAAATATTACAGAGTGGATGGAAAACCGTCAGACAACCGATCCCAGGCATTTCCCAAGTCCCTATTGCTGCAAGAAACGAACTTTTTAGTCCATACCAGAATAGTGGATGAAAACTGACGCTTTTTTGTTTAGTGTACCAATTTACTGACAGTGTGTGTCCAATTTTAATATCACTCATGAATCAAATTTACAATTTGCTAAATTGTGATACACTCAGTGTCGTTTTAAATAAAATTGAATATTGACAGAGTACAGGAGTATTTTATCGATGGAAGTGGACAAATTTATCAGTCTATTATGTTTTCATTCATATTTATTGAGTTCCAGGTTAAGGCCAGGGCTCCCTCGCCCAGTCTGGTTCTTGACTCTCCTTTTGTTCTATGCACCTAACGCGCTCGGAATATAATGAATAGCCAGTGGGTAGTGCAGTTGGCATGGCTGCAGTTTTCACAGGACTGAACAGGATTTGAGCAGGTATACCAACAGAAAACTACATAAAGTATAGGTCCGTGTAAAGCTTAACATTTCAATTTTCACCAGCAACACCAGTATTAATTTTAATTTATTTTTTATTTTTTGGCACTGACGCCTCGTGATACGAGCGGACATTTGAAACTGACGAACGCAAATTTACGAACCTGCCACCCGAAATATTCGAGAATTTGAGAATGATGACCCCAGCCCGGTTCTTTAATTTTCATATGAAAAGGTTGGACAGTCTATTTTCAAATTTTGCTTAAAAAAATCATTTGTTATATTTTGTTATCAATGACATATTAAAAGGTAAAAAATAATAAAATTTTACAAAGTCTGAACTTATTGGACAGTCTATTTTCGTATAGTTTTTTTTTAATTAAGAAAAAATCTATTTGTATTATTAAGGTCGTTTGTTCTCTGTAAAGCCTTTGTCGGGAGACACGCGAGTAGGTGCGAAATGAGCAAAGCACAGGACAATTTCAGAATGCGGCATAGGTGTGAAATGATCACTGGGTTAAACTAAAGTACATAGGAAATATGACACTTCCACTGACATAGTCCATGAATAGGTTGTTTGCTGTATTGTTATCGGTAAAGCCTTTGTCGGAAGGCACGCGAACAGGTGTGAATATGATAATTTCAGTGAATATGCCCAAAACTTCGAGTAAAGAACAAGAGAGGATATGAATTACATAGACTGATATGATATGGAGAACGCATTCTCAAATCTTTACTTTTCAGCGGGATCAAGAGCGTTCCATATAACTTATGAAAATTTCCACTCGATAGAAGGAAAACATATTCCAAACGAACCGCCATTACTCGAATAAGTATTCCAGTAAAAATTATTAACGACACTCTGAGGTTTAAAGAGAATTATATGGGAAAATCCCATCATTTTCTGACAAATAATCCAATAATTGATTAAGTTTTGATAAAAGGTATCCCCCATAAACCAGCGGTCAGTACATCTCGTTCCATATGTATGGCGTTTTCACATTTACCCGTGTACAAGAATGAGGATCCAGGGCATTTCCCCCAGTGGACATTTCCCCCACCCTATATTTTTAGGTTAGTTTGAGGCTAATATAACATAATTTTCAAATAATTTGGCAAAAACTCAATTGTTTATATTATGTATTATATAGCACATTTTTAAACAATATAATGGATCACATAGTGATAACATATAATATTCATATACATAGTATATATTTTAACATTTTAAGAAAACATTATATCACATAGTGGTACAATAAAAGATGTATTTTTAAACAATATAATTTTGTTCTATATATTTTTTTTTACCTCAACTTTCACTGTAGTTCTCATCAAATGGCTTCTCTCAGCAGAGATAATCCTCACAACTTGAAAGGTGCTCAAGTTCAGAACTCCTCACACCTAACCTATTGTTTCAAAATAATAATCTTTTATTCATTCTCTGTAATCCTCACACCTATATTTTTATTCTTTTATTATTATTTGAAGTCTGATTTCACTGTAGTTCTCATCAAATGGCTTCTCTCAGCAGAGATAATCCTCACAACTTGAAAGGTGCTCAAGTTCAGAACTCCTCACACCTAACCTAACCTATTGTTTCAAAATAATAATCTTTTATTCATTCTCTGTAATCCTCACACCTATATTTTTATTCTTTTATTTTTATTTGAAGTCTGATTAAGAACCATAATACAAGGTTAATCCCTCACAACATCAATTGTTATCTTTACCCAGTCTGTTGCTTGAGTTCAAAGATACCGCAACGAGGATGAGGTCAAACACTGCGGTATGATTGATGCCCTGCCATTCTTGCCTCTGGAAGATGTCACAGCTGGGATGCATCATCTACGCGACAACACCCCACCTGGACTGGCACCACTGTTGACATATTTTGATTCCACGTATGTTTCTGGGACCTTCCGCCGAATCCAGCCTCCCCCAGCTGCCGATGGAGTTGTACCCCCAGTTAGAGTCCGTCGGTTACCACGACTATTCCCTCCCGTCATTTGGAACGTCCATGACATCACGCTGGCTGGGGAGGATAGGACCAACAACCTCTGTGAAAGCTGGAGCATTGCCTTCTCAGAGCTTGTTGGCCACAACCATCCATCTGTGTGGACCACGATTGACTTCCTGAGGAAAGACCACGCCCTGGTATCCACAGCACTTCTCCAAGATGCCACCGGACAACGCCAGCGTAAAAGAGTCAGACGAGCCACAAGAGATCTGCAGGAGAGGCTTCACCAGATTTGTTCAGAAAAGAGAGATGGAACAAAGACCCTGGTTCAGACTCTTAGAGCCGCAGATCACTGTATTCGCTGGAAATAGAATGTGCTGAACAATTGTTTGAAAATACATCTTTTATTGTACCACTATGTGATATAATGTTTTCTTAAAATGTTGAAATATATACTATGTATATGAATATTATATGTTATCACCATGTGATCCATTATACTGTGTGCTATATAATGTGCTTCCTCGTAAAACCTAATGTAAAAATTGTTATATTGTTTTAAAATATGCTATAAGATTGTACAATATGTGACTCATTTATCATAAACATATGTGGAAATCCATATATATATAGAAAATAAAAAATATGATGATGTCATTGACAAATTATTTGAAAACTATGTTCAAGCCTCAAAATAACCTGAAAATATAAGGTGGGGGAAATGTCCACTGGGGGAAATGTCCACTGGGGGAAATGCCCACTGGGGGAAATGTCCATGGGGGAAATGTCCGCTGGGGGAAATGTCCACTGGGGGAAATGTCCGTACTCCAAGAGGGAGGGGGGCTGCTTGTGACGTAATTTTTTTACTTCGTATTGCCTTTTGCTCTGTGGGGCGTGACTATCTTTAATCAAGCAATTGGATGAAGCCCCGGGAGAATTTCTAGTACATGTACATTAGCAGACCAAACTGTATTGTCTGAAACATCCCGGGCGCGGTTAACCATAACGGCCCAATAATAGATGCTGTTAAGTACAATAAATCACTGCAAAAAGTCAACAGTAGTTGGTATAGATATACCTATGATATGCCAGAGAAACATAATGTGGATATACAGTTATTACACGTTACAATAATTACCGAAACGCAAATATTAAATTTGAAGAAAACTTTTCAAAACGAGTACATTAAACACTTTAAAACACAACTTCAACAACCAGAAAAACTTTTGTACTATAAACATATATATGGTGAGTACAAAATGGCTGATTATTTGCAAACAATTAAGAAATTAAACTTTCGACAGGCCATATGCAAATTACGAATATGTGCCCACCGTCTAGAAATAGAAACAGGTCGGTATACAAAAATAGATAGGATAGATAGGATTTGTCGAATCTGTCAATTGGCTGTTGAAGATGAGTTCCACTTTATTATGAAATGTCCTGCTTTACAACGTCTTCGAAACCTACTTCTGCAAAAAATACTGGAAGTGTTTCCAGCAGCACAAAACTTAACTGATCTAGAAAAGTGTCTTCTTATAATGGATCACCCACAGAGGGATCCGGACAAAACCCCCAGCGGACAAAACCCACTAGGACAAAACACCCACGGACAAAATCTCCTAGAAAAAAACACCCACGTACAAAACCCCCAAAATTGAAAAGTCGGACAAAACCCCCATCTCTCACAAAAATAGCTATTTCAGACAGAATTTTGACATTTTTAATATAGAAATTCATAAATATCTATTCTCTATGATCCTTGTCATTTTTGTGTAATTCAGCTATAATGATTATAATTTTTTTCCAAATTTGTAAGGAAAGGCTGGAGGGAAAATGGCTGCCCACCCCCTGGTACTTTTAACAATGACAGTAGTGCACTGTCATAGACGGGGTACCGACATTATCCCCCAACGACAGTTTCCCTGGGACATTTTCCCCCACCGACATTTTCCCCGCGACATTTTCCCCACCGACATTTTCCCCCACGACATTTTCCCCAGGCGGCATTTTTCCCAGGCGACATTTTCCCCACCCTAATATTACGTGCTGTAATAATTACGATCTGCCAACAATCGCAGTCGCGGTCATTTCCTCACCTTGATTTTTTTTTACGTTTGCACGTAGGAGAGTTCTATGAATTCAAGGGAGATAACTTTTTAGTTAAACATCGCCAGATGTATGCAAACGTAGGCATAATAAATAAGAATAGATTATGAATATCAAACACATCTTTAACAAAATGAACAAGATTGAATTTTCATGTGTATTTTTTATTACAAGCAATATTTCAGGGGTGTAGGACAAAACCCCCAGCGGACGAAACCCCCATCGGTATAAAAAGCTCAATAGAGCTTATGTTGTATTTTGGCAAACGACGTTAAATAAAGTTTATCTTATCTTATCTTATATTTCCTATTGGGTTTCACCCATTTTGTCCTCACAGCCTCACCAAAACTGCACCTGACGTGTATATAGGACTAGGAACCAAAGAACTGAATTCTATCATTAAAACCAGAATAGATAGTAAATGGGAAAAGGAATGGAACGAAGAAAACCGAGGCAGATGGCTACATAGTATTCTAGATAAGGGGAAAAGACGGAGTTGTGGATTCCAGCTAGACAGTAAACGTGACGACCGCATCATCACAAGATTAAGATTAGGCAAAACAGGACTAAAATCACACCTCTCTAAGCTAATAAAAAACACATCACCACTATGCTCCTCATGCAACAACGAAGAAGAAACGATAGAACATTTTAAACTCAAATGCCCAAAACATGACCCCTATCGCCGCACACTGGAAAACGAACTCAAAAACTTAAATGTCCCTCTGTCGTTGGCTTCTATATTAAATCCTAAACCACCTCTTATAAACAAAGTATACTCCACCTTACTAGCTTACATCAAATCGACTGACTATCACTCTACCATTTAATACTGTATGGTTACACCAAGAAACCTAGGACCAAATTTAAATAAATGTAGCACGCTTAGAGTCAAAACTATTTTACAGGGGCGGAAATAAGGGTCAGTGATCAGAAATGACTGATCAAATTTGGACACTAACCAATCAAAATGCCATAGCAATAGCATAGACAAATTCACTGATCAAATTAAAAGCTCCTAATAATGAGCACCGATCAAATTGTGTTCCCTTATTTCCAACCCTCGTTAACGAATGTTAACCGCCCGGTTTTCTAGCAGGGGCAGAAGACTGGAGGTTATATCAAACATTCACAATCGGCTTTAATTATAATAATATTTCTATTTATAATATTTAGTACCTAATTAATTATTGCTATTGATCATGTGTGATCATAACACCAGAAAACAAGAAACTACAAACTCTTTTATTCTTTGTAATACAGGCACCGCACACTGAAGACCACAGACGAGTAAGACCAGCCATGAAACAGAACACCGATGACGACAAATATTATAAAACAGCACCGTGAGTGACAACACCCCAGAAACCACCCTGACCTAGCCATTTCAGTGGAATCACCAAAACCCACACCTTGACCAGGACAATCAACGGAAACAAGAACAGCTTCTACATTCAAACCAAATCGCACAATGCCTACCACAACCACGGACAATTGAAACCATACTCACTGAAGACAACACAGATCAGATGTGCCACACCTGAGATGCCACCGATGTAACGATTGTCTAATGCAAATATGATCCTTTGACTTTCACCAATATATGATGTAGACCTGCCATCCTGTACCCCAATACCCACTCCAAGCAATTGTTACAGGCACAGATTTCTGGAAGAACCCGCCTATGGCTCTCCCAGTTTTTTCTGGACGGCGTTGTGTGTACAGAGGGGTACAAAGACGAAGGAATCACCCACGCGACTACAATATACAATGAACACATACTTACCAATATAACCTAATCAAAAACCAAGCGATGAACCTGTACAAAGACAATTCTTCTATTCTATTTATATCTCCATCCGCCCATTTATTATTATTTACTTATTTATTTATTTATATATTTATTTACTTATTTATTTGTTTATTTGATTATACAGCGCTTGTAAACATCTTTAACAAACTAAGAAATGTAACGTGTAATTAAAATAAAACATGATGGGCTGCGAAATCCGTACGGGAAGCGGCCCTTAAACTGCAATTTCAATCAATTTCAATCAAAAACCATTTTGTCCTCACACGTGAATTGCATTCCTTCGGGTTTGCGATCCTCATGGACTTGACTGTTTTAACCCCTTCGTCGTCGGTCCTGATCATCATCATGTAAAATTAGCACATAGTGCATTTTACGGAATAATATATAATATTCTAAATATTATATTATCGCATGCCGTTATACACTGGTCATAGACCAATGTTCATCTCCAAGTTAAAATAGCTATAGTAACTGGTATATCGGCCATGTGGACAACACGCTGAGCTTCTGTTGATTCCGATATGTTATACCGAAGTACGTTTGCTGAGATCGTTGACTCTGACTGATATACGATTATTGATAACACATAGTGTTTTCATATGGGATGGCATAATGGAATAATTCCATATCTGCCCCAATGACACTCGGAGTGTCAGCTACGGTATGGCATGGCGTATTTTGTTGTAGCACATCGAAACTATAGATGTAAAGATCAGTCTCCATGACTGTTCACTGATTACTGATTCCAGCAAATTGACCACCATATGTGTGTAGCCTACTGACATGCGTGAATACGAGGTACTACACCTAAATTTCCATGCCCAGTGAGCTTTGTGTTTCGATATTTTCACCCCCGGGCCGGCAATATAACAACACGGGTCTTGGATTCATGTACCTCAACAATAGACTCTTAAGATTCGTAATTCTATATTACGGTCTTGTGATTATAATACCCTGAGACCACATTTTGGAAGCCCGTGGAGTAGCATACTATGCTAATCACGTCCTAACAATAACACTTGTGTGTACTTATCTTACTCTAACCTGCTACAGCTTGGGTGGATATCTGGTCGGTCTACAAATCTTTGGCTAAAATATTTAGTCAGAGGGTTACTATAATTGCTTTGAATTACCAGCACATATTGCAGCCAATTCAGTTTTATTCTGTATTCAATCTGAATCTATATGATTCTAGAGAAGGATGAAGACAGTTACCATGTATTATAAATATATGATGGCTTTATTGCGCATGTATTGAGATACACATGAGCTTGGAGGATTCTGCCGTACACGCAATTTCCCCGTTTGCGCCAAAATCATCCAATCGTGTCAGCGTTTATATCTCCTACTAATCTCTCATTGTTATTTATTATTTATTTATTTATTTATTTATATATTTAGCGCTGGAAAAGAAATTCAAGAAACAAAGTAATGTACCGCGAAATTCAAATAAAACATTGAGTTGATGGACCGCGAAATCCGAATGGGAAGCGGCCCTTAAACTACAATTTCAATCAATCATTTTCGCTGGAGTCACTGAGCCGGTACATATGTCTGATTTACATCTAGACCTAACGCCGCCCGACAGCGCCTTCTCTCACAGAGAGACAGATATCATATGTAAAGCTGATGCTTACATACTATTACTTTGAAATCAGTAAAATTTCGAGTTTTCTAAGGCCTCCCCTGATGAGGATATGCCTGGGATATGTATATATCATAGATATAACCCGAAAGTATCCGAAACACTGCTCTGGGCGTACTTAACATGGGTACATCCATTGCATTATCAGGCAGATGTCGGGGTTGAAACACGCCAGGAACGTGGGTGTGTTCATGGACAAATTCATCTCACATTGGCTTCATGGGTTTCACCCATTTTATCCTCACACGTGAATTGCATTCCTTCGGGTTTGTGATCCTCATGGAAGCCCGTGGAGTAGCATACTATACTAATCACGTCCTAACAATAACACTTGTGTGTACTTATCTATGTGCTAACTTGATCTTACTCTAACCTGCTACTGCTTGGGTGGATATCTGGTTGGTCCACAAATCTTTGGCTAAAATATTTAGTCAGAGGTCCGGGTCATTATAATTGCTTTGAATTACCAGCACATAGTGCGGCCAATTCAGTTTTATTCTGTATTCAATCTGAATATATGTGATTCTAGAGAAGGATGAAAACAGTTACCATGTATTATAAATATATGATGGCTTTATTGCGCATGTATTGAAATACACGTGAGCTTGGAGGATTCTGCCGTACGCGCAGTTTCCCCGTTTGCCCCAAAATCATCCAATCGTGTCAGCGTTCAACGAACCAATCAGGACTAATTAGCTGAACCAATCAGCTGCGCCTGGTTCAGCTACCTGGCATAAGTCAGCTTTGCGTTTTTTATTTTCTCTGGAGTCACTGAGCCGGTACATATGTTTGATTTACATCTAGACCTAACGCCGCCTGACAGCGCCTTCTCTCACGGAGAGACAGATATCATAAGTAAAGCTGATGCTTACATACTATTACTTTGAAATCAGTAAGATTTCGAGTTTTCTAAGGCCTCCCCTGATGAGGATATGCCTGGGATATGTATATATCATAGATATAACCCGAAAGTATCCGAAACACTGCTCTGAGCGTACTTAACATGGGTGCATCTATTGCATTATCAGGCAGATGTCGGTTGAAACACGCCAGGAACGTGGGTGTGTTCATGGACAAATTCTTCTCGCATATTCTTCTCACACAGGGACGCTGTTAAAATATTGGCATGGCTTCCACATTACGTGAGAGTCGTGATCTCACTATCTTGAAGGCATGACGTAATTTCGATCACGTGAGGTAGTTAGCCAATCGTGGTTGGTATGAGGAATCTGGTTATCTCCGAGCTATTACGGCACGGCGATTGGGTAACCAGATAAAGCGCCCCCTTACGGCCAAGAGGTGCGAACTTGGCGATGTGAATCAGCGGGGGGAACAAGGAGAGTAGGGACGTCAGTGATACAGGCTAAATAGTATGAGCGTACTCTTAGCAATTCTTGTACTGTCTTCCGACCATCTCTGACATCCACACATAGATTCCGCAGTTGAATGAAGATTAATGGTCCACTCATTGTTTAGTGTACACCAGTCATTATAATCCTTATTGCTGAAATACACAAAAAATGACAAGGATCATAGAGAATAGATATTTTTGAATTTCTATATTAAAAATGTAAAAATTCTCTCTGAAATAGCTATTTTTGGGTGAGATGGGGGTTTTATCCGACTTTTCAATTTTGGGTGTTTTGTCCAAGGGTGTTTTGTCCGTGGGTGTTTTGTCCTAGGGGGTTTTGTCCGCTGGGGTTTTTGTCCGGATCCCATATTTCAGCACTACATGCTCAAAGTTCTTAGTAGAATGAAGACAATTGGACAAATGAAACAATAGTTCTGGAAGACTTATCATGGGATTACGGATTAATCAACGAGAAGGAGCAGTAAGATGAAGACAATTGGGCGAAACAATGGTAGGCTAGATGATTTACCATGGGATTACGGATTAATCACTCAGTCAGCTTAACTAAGAGTATAATATAAACAATGCTTCAAAGAAATTTGAAGTTATTTATTCGGATAGTAACTCAAGAAGATTATATGCCAATGAATGAAAAGTGATCAAACATTCCCGCTGCCTGAAAGCGGTAAAAAATTGATATTTTATTATTTGATCACTTAATCATCACTGCTGATATATTCCGATAGATTACTAGACATTCGAATTTGAATTGAAAATATTTAATTCATAAAGATTTTATACAAAACTGAACATTAAAATTAAAAATATTTCATTCATAACGATTTAGTCAAAACTGAACTTTCAAAAAATACATTATCACATAAAAAAATCTACTCAAAAGTATCGAGGAAAATTGACGATATTGCGATCGGTAGGGCTACTAACACCGTGCCAAGAAATAAATAACAGCCAGAAAACAGATTTAGATTAGATTAGATTTATTCACCATGGAAATACAATATTACATAGCAATTTTACATAAATGGAAAATTTAAGCAAGAATGGATTATTAAATAGCATCACCGAGGCGGGAATAAAGTCCAATGGACCAGAGTAACAGGCATGTATTCATTTCTATTGCTCATGGTAGGTGACCTAACATAAGAGCGTGATATTGATAATCTATTCTTATTTATTTTGCCTGAAAAGAAGGCATGTTTGCATACATCTGCCGATGTTTAACTAAGAAGTAATCTCCCTTGAATTCCTAGAACTCTCAGGACTACGTGCAAACGTAACAAAAAAATTCAAGGTGAGGAAATGACCGCGACTGCGATTGTTGGCAGATCGTAATTATTACAGCACGTAATATTAGGGTGGGGAAAATGTCGCCTGGGGAAAATGTCGTGGGGGAAAATGTCGGTGGGGAAAATGTCGCGGGGGAAACTGTCGCTGGGGGATAATGTCATGGACTCCTATATGACATTTCTTGTGCTAAATTTCTAAAAAAAACTTTCCTGATAACGGTAAAGACAGTTGAATAAATCCAAGCTTTTTGTAATATTTTTCACATGTCAAGATATGTGAAATGATCAGGACTTTATATTCTCATATATTTTACAGAATGGTATCCAACAAAAAGATTCTTTCCCTTAAATACATTGTTGCTTAAAAATTAATAACCTTCACACTGCATTTGCAACGATAATGGTAAAGACATTTTCATTTTCAAATTTGAAAATTCTTTTAAAGCAGTTATCTTTGCCAAAATAGACATTTTACTACAGGAAAAGCTATAAAATGTTTAATCATCTGGCAAATCTTTATGAGGAGATGTTGACAGAAATCCTTCCCAAGGGAGATCATTTACCATGTTATTTCTTTTATTGCTAAAATAGCACAGAAAATAATATGTGATGGCGGTTTTGTCCAATGGGGGTTATGTCCGGTGGGGGTTTTGTCCTGGGGGGTTTTGTCCGCTGAGGGTTTTGTCCTACACCCGCCCACAGAACTTACCCCCACTTATTGGTCAATTCCTTTTCGAGATGACGGAATGGCTCTGCTCCACATTCACTGCCACCAGTATTACTAGCGATAGTGTTTGAGTTGATTGTATTCTAACGGTCTTTTATCTCATTATTGTATTTACATGTGTTCATACATGCAAATAAATATCAGTATCAGTAACGCATTCATGTTGAGCGACTGGTGACGTCATTGCGATTTATGCAAGCTGGATCACAACATATCCTCTGTTTTTTGTATAACGATATCAGGATTTATAATTAACGTGAATTATGGAAAAGAAATGATACCCACACAATAGGATAAAAACTCCACTCTATCAGAAGAAATATATGAATATTTCATTAGAATCTGTTTTGACCTCCTCCTTGGAATCTGTTTTGACCTGCAGAGTGAACGGACGTGTTTTTTCCAGAGCTAATCAGAGAGAGAAAGACAAAGGAAACAAAGGATCTACCTAGTCCAACTACGAGTGTGATTACAAGCCTTCGCTGCCCGACCAATTCATACCTTCAAGCCACTACAGAGAAGCCTGCAGACGCCTAAAAGCCTAATATCTCCAAGGGCCCAGCGCATACAAGAAAAAAGCTAAATATAAACCCCACTTCCACTTAACTCAACTTAAATCCGTAAAGAAAATACTACTATGTCACAAATAACGCCATCCATAGAGCCAGTAAGCGGCACAAAGAGAAAGTATGGAGATAGTTTCCCCGGCAAGTCCCAATCCCCTCAAAAACGATTTGCAGCGACTCGAACCATGGCAAACTTCATTGCCGTAATACATAGTCTTACACAGCTAAGAGCAGTCAAATTTCCAAAAGCCAAAATAGCGAACGACCTAAAGAAAAAGTCGGAGACGTAAGCCATATATACGAATTTCCGGGAGGGGATCTTAAGATACACTGTAAATCCCAAAATCAATTCGGAAAATTACTTAGATTAGACCTCTTAGCAGACAAGCCAGTCCGGGTAAAACCCTTTGTCGCACGTAGGGAGCAGTGCAAAGGTGTCATCTATGGAATCAATCGATCTTAGTGTCAAACTAGAGGACATTCTCCCCATTCTCAAAAAACAAAATGTCGTATATGCTAAAAGAATGCAAAAGAACAAACAGGAAACGACCAGCATTATGCTAGTTTTCAAGAGAACAAAATTACCGGAAACTGTCCGGCTACGATTTCATAACATTATAGTTAAACCCTTTTATGACACACCAAAAAGATGTTTTAAATGTCAGAAATATGGGCATTTTTCAAATTTTTGTAAATCCCAAGTTGTATGTGCGAAATGCTCTGGAAATCGTAATTACGAAGAATGTACCGAAACAAAAGTTACATGTGTAAATTGCAAAGGCAACCATTCAGCGGCCTACAAAGGTTATATAGCTTTCAAAGAGGCAAAAAGAGTTGAATTCATTAAAGCAGACAAAGGGATTTCTTACGCCGAAGCTGTCAAAGAAACTAGAATGAACAGAAAAATTAGTATAGAAATGACCACCGCCCTACACAAAGCAAATGCAACGGAGACAATAGTCACAGCCGTGAACGAAGTGAACACAAACACAGGTGATACCATGGAGACCGAAAACAATGAACAAGAAACAGAGACAAAGAACCTAACCAAGCTAGACGGGCTTTATCAACATTGTGTTAAACTCAGTTATTAGCCCCTTGCAACCTAAGCTCAATAAGACCGACATGATAGTAAAAATTGCGCGGGACTTCCTTAATTGGGAGTTTAGCTCCGATGAAATCATTAACTGGGGGGAAAAACCCGAAATACGACAAGAAAACATCCACACTCAAAGAAAAGTCTATCCCGGCCCTCAACATAACAACATAAGATAATCCACTTGCGAATGCATCAGTCACAAAATGAGAGATATAATTAATACACAATTCAACAAAAACCAATTATCAATACTTCAATGGAATGCCCGAAGCATCGGGAAAAACGGGGACAAGTCCTAGTAAATGAAATCAGCCCAGATATAATTTGTGTTCAGGAAACTTTTCTGAAACCAGGAAAAAATAATTTGTAATAAACGGATATAAGCCATATAGATCAGATAGACTTACAGGTGCACTAGGGGGAAATCTCATATTAATGAAGGAAGAGCTGATTCATATAGAACTAGATAAAAGCCCTACCAGTGACAAACCTATTAACATCATTAATTTATATGCACCAGGAAGCCTAAAGAAAATTTCTCAAAAAGAACTGGACAACATCACAAAGAAATTTAACTCCCCTATTATCATATGTGGTGATTAGAACAGTCATAATCCCATTTGGGACGACAATTGCTCCAAGGCAGATGAAAAAGGCCGAGTAGTGGAAAAATGGCTTGACCAAAACAATCTATGTAATTCAAATAACGGCCACGGGACGCGAATAGATATGAACACGGGTAATAGATTTAACAATTGCCGTTAAATCTGAATGGGAAGTGATTCCTGACACGCTTGACAGCGATCACTTCGCCATTCTGACGAAAATTAGTATAAAACCGGACTCTGAAAGGACAGACGCTCCTCCAAAATTTCAGTACACCAAAGCCGACTGGAAAAGCTTCCAGAAAGACTGTCAAAGCCTGAATCATGACGAGATATTCAATTCTGATCCTGAGATGTTCAATGAAAACATTACAAACTCACTACTAAACGTAGCAAATAAATATATACGGATATCACATCAGCGCCACAACAAAAACCCTGTACCCTGGTGGAACCCAGAGTGTGCAAAGAATATTGCGGCTAAAACGAAGGCACTTAGAAAATTCAAAAAAGTAGGCTCCAAAGTGATCACGCGAACTACAAGGAACTCAAAATTGTAGCTGAAAAAAGTGTCAAAGAAGCCAAATCAAAATGCTGGGAAGAGTTTTGCAACACTATAGATACCAAAACCAATTCTAAAAAAGTATGGAACAAAATAAAAAATATACAAGGAAAGTTAATAAACACAGTGCCTGTATTGAACAAAACTAAAAAAACGAACAAAGAAAAGGCAAAACACCTCGCCGAATCTTTCGCTTCAAACAGTAGCGATAGCAACCTGAAACCAGAATTCAGAAAAATTAAGGAAGAGACAACGATAGAAAACGATTTGGACGACCATTTAGAAAACTCAATGCAACATTAATGAATACCGCAAAGCTATACACTGTAAAAAAGAGAGCTCACCTGGTGAAGACAAACTAGGATACACGATCCTTAAACACCTACCAAATAAAACACAGAAACTAATTTTGACACTAATTAATGTCAGCTGGCAGACCAAACAACTTCCAAGTAAATGGAAAACATCTATCGTTATCCCAATCCCAAAACCAGGTAAAGATCCATCAGACAGCAAGTCATACCGCCCGATTTCTCTCACTTCAAATCTATGCAAAATAATGGAAACCATGGTAAAGAATAGACTGGAATTTCATATGGAAAATAACAACTTATTAAATAAAACTCAAAGCGGTTTTCGTAAGAACAGAAGTACCTTAGACCATATAGCCAGATTACAACACTCAATAAAAAAGGGAAATGCTAAACATCAGTACACACAAGGTATCTTCCTAGACATAGAAAAAGCATTCGACCTCGTATGGCAGGACGGCATAATTATTCAATTAAGCAAACTTGGGATTAAGGGAAGAATGCAACACTGGATAAAACACTTCCTAAACAATAGAAATTTTAAAGTTCGTCTAGGAAACACCCTATCCATCGACCATCAACTAGAGCAGCAGCGTCATAAGCCCCACCCTTTTTAACATCCTCATCAATGGCCTAGCCGACGAAATTGACACGAGACATCCAGAAGTAGAACAGTCCCTGTTTGCTGACGATTCTGCCCTCTGGAAAACCGCACGCTCCATAAAAAAACTGACAGGTATAATGCAAAAAACACTAGATACAATTAGCGGCTGGGCGGGTAAATGGGGCTTCAAATTTTCCGCCCTCAAAACAACGGGTATTATCTTCTCAAACAATAAACACGTTGATGTTAAGCTAACACTAGGAGGTCAGAAAATTGAATTTAAAAATAGTGTTAAATATCTTGGTATGATCTTTGACAGAAACTCACATGGAAAGACCACATCGACCAACTAGTCCTTCGGTGCAACAAAGATCTGAACCTCATGAGATGTGTGTCTGGGACAAACTGGGGAGCGAGTAAATATAGTCTGACAAAATTATACCAAAGACTGATCAGGTCAAAAATAGATTACGGGTCAATCGCCTACCAATCAGCATGTAAAACACAACTAAAAAGAATAGACAGCATTCAATACTCAGCTCTAAAAATAGCTCCTGGAGCTTTCAAGGGTACCGCCTTATGTAGTCTTCAAATAGAAACAAATGAGAAACCGCTTCGCTTAAGACGAGAGGAATTGTCATTGAAATATGCAGGAAAAGCAAAAGCTAAGGGCGAAAATCACACATGCCACAAAATGTTTGAAGATAAACGTGAATATGAATATCTGAAGAAAAACTGGGAAAAAGACTCCGCCCCCCTCGGTTATACCGTGAATAATCTATTCCAAGAACACGAAATACCCATCGCACTCATCTGCGACACGGACAAAATCACTAGGCCACCCTGGGAATTAGAGTCGCCCCACGTTGGCACAAGTATACACGACTACCTCTCCAAGAAGGACAACCCAGATTTTATAAGAGCCACCACCCTCGAATACATCAACCAAAAATGGAAAAATTACTTAAAAATCTATACAGACGGATCAAAAAACACAAATAATAACACAGGATCAGCTTTTGTTATCCCTGAGCTCAACATACAAAATGGCTTCAAACTCCCAGACAATATGTCTGTATACACTAGTGAACTGATTGCTCTAATTAAGGCTCTCGAATGGATCCTCGAGCACAAACCAATCCATGCGGTTATACTCAGTGATTCCCTTAGTGGACTCACATCTATTGGAAATTCTATATCTGACAGTAGACCTGATCTCATACACAAAATAGAATGTATCTGTACACAAATACACAACGAGGGTATAGACGCCATTTTAGCATGGGTGCCCGCGCATGTCAACATCAGAGGTAACGAAGCAGCCGATAAAACTGCCAACGACAGTCTTGCTAAAACTGCATACGATGTGCCAATAGGATTAGGATGTAAAGAGCTCAACACTATCATTAGACGCAAAATAGATAGCAAGTGGCAAAAGGAATGGAACGAAGAAGAACATGGACGATGGTTACATAAGATCCTTGATGGAGAGAAAAGACAAGTCCAGGGATTCCAGTTAGACAATAAACGTGATGATCGCATCATCACCAGATTAAGACTAGGCAAAACCGGACTTAAATCACATCTGTCCATGCTTCTGAAAAACACCTCACCTCTCTCTACCGCATGCAACAATGTAGAAGAAACAATAGAACATGTCCTACTTGAATGCACAAAACACTTCCCACAACGTGAGGCACTTAGAAACGAATTAAAAAAACTCAACACTCCCTTAACATTACCAGCGATATTAAACCCTAAGCTCCCCATTAGAAATCAGGTATTCAAGTCCTTAATAAATTTTATCAAAACTGCTGCCTATTATTCCAGTATATAACACTTCCCTCGTGCATGCGCACTCAAAAAAACAAAAAATTTCCCCCACATAACTACTGGTACACCAAGTACTATGACACGATGTGATAGAGGCCAAATAATTCTTTCGACTTCAGCAAAGGGTATGGTTGCAGCGGAGTTGCCTTGATACTGAGAGCCGTGTGCACCATAGCCATACAAAACATTATGGCCATAATAAACTATCCATATATACCTCCGGCCAAAATGTCACCGACACATTTAGAAATACAATAGGCATGGCAACAACGGAGTTACCTTGATACTGAGGGCCGTCTGTTCCACTGTCCTACAAAACAAACGATGGCCAAATCTAATTGAATGCATTGCAACAATAGCACGGCCAAAACGCACATGGCGAGCAGTATTCGGCATAAAATACAGGAAATGGCGATGGCGGAGTTACCTTGATACTGAGGGCCGTCTATCTCATTGTCCTTCAAATACTTTATGGCCATCAAACGATAATGTATACGGAAATAATACAGAAAATAAACCCAACGAGGGAATGGAAACCACCGATCAGTTCTATAAAAATGCCAAATACACCATATTCTTTGTTTTCCTCAAAACCACTGCCTAATGCTGCAGAGAGTATATATATATATATATATGTCTGTTCTCTAACTAATCTCTAATACTAATAGGGACGAAAAGCACAAAACAAAATAACTCATGCAATTCTGCCCAGAACACAATACTGCCTGTTTATCTTTATATCTGACAAAGAAAGCAAAAGCCACAGAATATCTTATTATACCTTTCAGGAAAACGATGATGAAAGTAATTATCGCCGGAAGCAGCTACATTCATAGACTGGAGAGCAGTATCATCCAAAATTCCATTCCGGACGCTCGGCTCGATTTTCGCACTGGCCAGGACATTCGGTTTTTTGGCACTGGGAGAGCCAGAGTCCGGACTTCAAGAAAATCCGAAATACTAGAAAATCTCCTTTTGGAGACAAAGCCCGACCTGCTTATCCTTCATATTGGGGGAAATGATGCGGATTCCTTCAGAAGCGCTTCTGCCATTTATCATGATATCATGGATTACGTGGATGTACTCAAAACAAAATTCCAAATTCCGAGGATCCTCGTCAGTCAACTCGTCTTTCATCGGGTAACTCGGCATATTTCGGTCAATTCATATAATACCAAAATTCAAAACATCAACAACCTACTAAAAACTAATAATAAGGCCAGTTTTTGGAGACACAGAGGCCTGATCCGACCTCAAAATGAAATTTTACTAAAAGATGGAGTACATCTCAATCATTTAGGCCAGAAACTGTTCTACCGGTCTATGAAGCGGGCCCTTGGAGTAGCAGTAACTCAGCATCGACAATACCTTAACTGATCGCCATCTACATTCCCGACCACCGACCGCCGACCACCTACCACCGACCACAGACCACCGACCAATAGGATCAAGACCCTTCAAACTCCAAACGAACCACCCTGACCTAGCCTGTTCAGTGGAATCCAAAAACCCACACCTTGACCACGACTAATCAACGGAAACAAGAACAGCTTCTACATTCAAATCAAATCGAACAATGCCTACCACAACCACGGACAATCGAAACCATACTCACTGAAGACAACACAGATCAGACGTAATACACCTGAGATGCCACCGATGTAACGATTGCCCAATGCAAATATGATCCATTGACTTTCACTCAATATAGGATGTAGACCTGCCGTCCTGTACCCCAATACACACTCCAAGGAATTGTTACAGGCAGATTTCTGGAAAAACCCGCCTATGGTTCTCCCAGTTTTTTTTGGACGGCTTTGTGTGTACAGAGGGGTACAAAGACAAAGGATTCACCCACGCGACTACAATATACAAAGAACACATACTTACCTATATAACCTGATCAAAAGCCAACCGATGAACCTGTACATAGACAATTCTCCTATTCTATTTATATCTCCATCCGCCCATTCCTTGTTATTTACTTATTTATTTATTTATATATTTATTTATTTATTTATTTATTTATTTATTTGTTTATTTGATAATACAGCGCTTGTAAAGATCTTTAACGAACTAAGAAATGTAACGTGTAATTAAAATGAAACATTGAGTTAATGGGCTGCGAAATCCGTACGGGAAGCGTCCCTTAAACTGCAATTTCAATCAAAAATCAAGAAATATATGCGTGTGAGCCAGAGCTTGTCACTAATAGACCGCACTGAGGTGGCCTAATGGTTAGAGCATCGGTCTAGTAAGCGGTAGTAGGCCGGGTCATACCGAAGACTTGAAAAATGGAACTTGTTGCTTCCTCGCTTACGCTCAGCAGTCAGAACAAGGACTGGTTCGCTCGGTGTCATAATAATGTGATCGAGTCGGGTGTCATGTCTGTCTACGGCATGATATTTCAGTGGGACAGCGCTATAAAATGGCAACATTAGATCTGCTCTGTTACAAGTAGGTGCAAAAAAGTTTTAAAACACCGATACCAGAAAATAAAAAATGGAAGTACAGTTAGAGCTACCACTCAGTCATTCAAGATCAAGTTGATTCGATATGTTTGCTCTGCTGAACACCATGATCTTAAGAAGGAAATATCAGCAAAGTAATGGTCATAGCGCCAGGTCTTATCACTATAAGCATAATGGCGTTTACCCAGAATTACTCTAACATATTTTAGGGAATACATGAAAGAGAGAACCCGCCAGCAGTCCCTCCAGAATGCAGCGTAGGTGTGAAATGATCAGTGGTATAAAACAATGCTAAAAAATCAAATCACATGCCCGCCGACATAATCACCCAGCATGTAGTTTCCACTCGAGATTCCAAACGAGCCGCCATTACTTGAATAAGTATTTCAGTAAAAATTATTAACGACACTCTGAGAGAAAGGAGACTAGAGCCGATCATGCCTGCAGCTTATGTCGAGCGCCGTGATAGGCAAAAACAAAAAATGCTATTTTTTCCTATTTATTTCTCTGATTATTACAGTTTCGAATCAAAATCTTCTTTTTTTCATGAAATTTAATAATTACCCGAAAAAAAAATCTTTCTTTTTTAAAATAATTGTTTCATGCCAAATTGTTTGTACCACATTTGGTAAAATTCTCCTTTACATGTATTTCTCCGATATTTCCCAGTGAAAATAGTTGTGGGCTGGTGTCCACTTCTCGAATAAGCCCATTGAGATCTTGTCCATACGGGCGCCAAGTCTACTGAACTCCTGTCCTTAAGGGCTCCTATCCTATGTCCCTTTATAGCGTGCTATAGCGTATTATTATGAGTGCCCATTATGAGTGAACTCATCAGTTACAACATAATATTATGACTGAACCCACAAGAAACGTAGAGCGTAGTACATTGGGAAGAGCAAGTAGGTAGGAGTTTAAGTATGAGAAAATACAAACCATACAAATATGCCGTATATCGCTATCAAATATACAGTAACAAACGCCCTTATCCATTCTCGCCCATTTATTTTCAGAAAATAAATCACGCATCAAAATATATTCTTGAATATTTCAATGTGAGTGAATAGGGTTTAACGTCGCTTTCAACATTTTTTCAGCTATATCACGACGGCTATTTCAATGTGACCACTAGTTGGGCTTAATATGACCTCAGGTACAAATAGATAATAAATTCACCAAGCAAAATCTAACCGGAAGGGTGAGTTGATTACCTCAACATCCGACGGTCAAAAATGAACGTTGACCGTCATTCGGTGAACTAAAAAAACATTAACTGAATAGTTTTTACGGTTAGGTTCATTTTCAAGTACATATATACCGTATTTATGCATTACTATGAAATAGGCGTTGTCGAGGTGGTGAGGGTTCGTTAAAAATTTCTAACGCAGCTATTGTTCAATGTAACGCGCTCGAAGAGCCTACGAGACAGTTAAATTAGCGATCGAACGCACACTTTGTTCACAGCTAACCTGCTTGTAACGCTCTCCTAACGCATTCTAATGCCGCGTTAGCAGGTTACTAACGGGCATGCTGTGAATTGTAACGTGCTCGGACTTAATCCCTAATGAGTTAGGTAGAACCTTTAATCTGGTCGGTACTGTACGTGTTGAAATGCAAGAATTCTTTGAAGGAAACCAACTGTGACGATGAGATGAGGAATATCTTACTGGCACACTGACCAGTATTATTGGGCAAATCTATATGTACTTGTCATGCGCGCTTGTATACTTTCAAGGAAGATTCAGCAAGGAATGGCGTCAGAAGAACAACAGACAGGGTATTGGGTGCGACAAGCGATTGAGCCAAGGGGCTAGAGACAGCGCTTTCTGAAATTGTAATCGCGAGAGTTTGTCAGGAATAAAATTGTTCCGAAATATGACAAAAGAGATGATTACAATTTCGAAATCATAAACTATCCCTTTCTGGACAGTAATATTCCAGTGGGACCTGTATATGGCGTATACATATCACGCCTAGTAGCATTTGCTAGATCCTGTGTTAAATGTGACGATTCTAATCAACGTCAAAAAACATTGTTGCAGAAACTTATAAAACAGGGCTACACGGCCAAGCGCCTCCACTCAAAGTTTTTCAAATTTGGCGATACATATCGCATGCTGATAGCAAAATACGAGCGTAGCGTGCAAGATCTATGGCGTTACGTTTCGTAACTTGTGTCTAATTCCACTTAACCCGGAGCTAGGGGCCGTATGAACCCATGTACTTCAAGATCCTCATGGTACTCATATGAACAGGCACAATCAAAGGGTCACTGAGATACATCATGATTAAGAATACTGATCAGCGATATGGATTTGATATTTTTGGAACATCATGATGTCTTGCCGGCATCATTGAAAACTGTTGACCGCTTCTCTCTTGCAGGAAACTAGCCTATGTTTATGTATACTATGATTGTCTTTTTGAATTTGTTGCTAATATTATACTGTTATATGGAATATGGAATAGGTCTTTGGATTATGGACGCGGATATTCTTTAATGGACGACGGCTGAATTATGAATGACGGACCAGACGCTTGTAATCTTGATCTGAACAGAATGTCATTTCGAAGGAAGGCAACTACTAACTGACGCACTAATTTCAACCACGGCCATACTATCGCAAAGAAAGAGATGTTATGATTTGCCAGTTTATGACCCCGAATTACTACGGTAAGCATTGCTTGACCGTGATATGGGTCTATCCACGAGGATCCGAAAACAGCCGGCAAACCCAATGTACCAGCAGCGTCGAAATCGGATACTCAATTTGGAGAAAGAAAACTAATTTTCCGTTAAAAGACTCCAGGAATACAAGCCAAGTATTAACATAGGCTCTAGCTTTATTCAAGCGAATGTGATGGTGAGCATGTGATACAACTTTATTAAATTCTATCAAGCAGCGGAGAAATGCCCTGCCGGGCACGATGAGTTTACAGGCATAATTGTGCGAGCCAATGCGACACTGCAGTTCCACAAGGGTTACCTTTTTGCGGCGCGAGAATTCACCAGCATGCTTTTCAGTTTATGAATTTTGTCTTCTGGAAATGATGCTTTCATAGTTCTGGAGTCCAGTTGAATCCCATGCATGACCATAGTAGTTGATGGGTAGTAGGTCTTAGCATGATTGATTGAAATGCCCAAATACTCACACAAGTAAGTGAAAGTGTTGAGAGCTATAGAACAGTGGCTAGCGCCATTTGCACCGACGAACATGAAGTCGTCCAATATGTGAATGACCTCTGATATACCGAAAGTTGTAGCCATAATCGATTGCAGAGAATGACTTGAGCTCTTTAATATCTCACAGGATGTAGAGCATCTCATCGAGAGGCATCGATACATAAATGCGGAAGGAATCATCTAAATAGATTTTTGCTATCAAGCTTTAGTGGCTATGTTTTTGAATTAGTGCAATCGCGATATCCAATATCTACAAATTCAACATATCCGGTCCTGCTGAATCGCACCGTTAATAGACAAGGCAGATTTTCCAGGGTAAGATAAATCGTGTATCACCCTAAAAGTATTAGGGGGGAGGGTTAATGTCACACTCAAGGTTATTTTACTCATATGGTGACAGCCAGTTTTAATGATGGAAGAAGCTAGAATACCGGAAGAGAACCATTCCGGTCTGTCGGCAAGTAACTTTTACACATGCAACAGCGAGGCTCGAACCCGTGCCGGTTCAGCGGTGTGAGGCTTGCGATCACCAGCGATGCGTCTTAGAGAGCTCGGCCATCAAGAGCCCCTAACAGTATTAGGTTGCTTTCTGAGGACTAAGCCTACTTTGTAGCAAACCTTATTGTCAAAAGGAGGAGTTTAGAAGGGACCAGCAACTTGAACTTTCGACAACTCTTTGTCTAATTTAGCTTCTATGATAGCAGAGTTTTGCATTGCAGATGAACGATTACGCGAGACAGTAAGGGCATATTTTTTCGAGTGTCAAATATCGAAACCGTTTGTGAAACTTGAAACAAGTAAATCTTCCTTAGGGTAGTTACTTGGCACAGTTTTAGCCTGATTTCAATCGGTGTTGGAAGAGTAACTCCCTTTGCCGCTGGATTTACACATACTAATTTACATGTAAGGAGCCGGGAAGAATTCAATTGGCAAAATTCGATGTAGTTCATAACCGTGGCATGTATGATAACCTGAAGTTTTATCCTTTGAAACAGATTTGTTTTAGTACCGATAATCAGCATTGAGGATGCGGTGCTGGTAGCCATATTGGATATCTATAGAAAAGAAAATAGTCAATAACCTTCATGCGTGCTTGATCGAGTTAATCATAACAGAGCTACATGTACAGAAAACTGTCAATGGATTTATAAATATATATGATATATATCAGCATATATGCAGACACACATGTGCATAGCAATCATACCATTAGTGGTGACGGCGGCCATATTGGATATTCAACGGGTAATAAAGTTTCCAATTATCGTTATTATTTTCTGCTTGAGTCAGTCAGGCTGGCAGAAAACCAATCTCGTGTAAAAAGGCGACTCAAGCTGTCAAATAGTCGCCAACAGGAGGCTACTGTATGTATTATGGCGGCCATATTGAATTTATGCAAATTAAGGATCTTCCACCTCCTGTAGAAATGGGCACCCCTTCTGAGATCATTCCTTTTGCCCAAATGAGCCTCTCTGCAAAATATGGTGTTTTATTCAGTCACGATCTTGACCTTAAGCCACGTCACAACGTCACAAAACACTGGTGCAGAAACTTAAAAACAGGGCTATTCCACCAAGCGCCTACACTCAAAGTTTCTCAAATTTGGCGATACATATCGCATGCTGATAGCAAAATACGAACGTAGCGTGCAAGATCTATGGCGCTACGTTTCGTAACTTGTGTCTAATTCCGCTTAACCCGGGGCTAGGGGCCGTATGAACCCATGTACTTCAAGATCCTCATGGTACTCATATGAACAGTCACAATCAAAGCGTGACTGAGATACGTCATTCTTTAGATGACGACTTTACAACGAATATTATGGATTAAGAATACTGATCAGCGATACGGATTTGATATTTTTGGAAAATCATGATGTCTTGCCGGCATCATTGAAAACTGTTGACCGCTTCTCTCTTGCAGGAAACAAGCCTATGTTTATGTATACTATGATTGTCTTTTTGAATTTGGTGCTAATACTGTTATATGGAAAATGGAATAGGTCTTTGGATTATGGACGCGGATATTCTCTAATGGACGACGGCTGGATTATGAATGACGGACTAGACGCTTGTAACTGGACTATATGTTGATCTTAGTTGTCCTACTACAAACTGTATTTATTTAGTTTCCTGTAAGAAGTGTGGTCAACAGTATGTTGGCAAGACCACTCAAAGACTCCATCTTAGGGTGAATGGTCACAGAAAATCCGTTAGCAAAAAGCAATTGCTTATAGGTAAGCACTTTTCTGGACCCGACCATGGCTGGGACAACTTTAGTATTCAGATCATAGACCTCGTCTATCCATCTACCAAGGATTCCCCCTTTGGATTTGAGAGAAAAATCAGAGAGCGGGAACTATTCTGGATGCTGGAACTTGGGTCAGTGTTTCCGTATGGTTTAAATGATAATGTCAGTGGGTTCGGCAATGTTACAAACCGCCGTTCAAATATATCCAATATTACCCAGCTATTTAAACCCCATCAACGGAGACAGCGCAGCCATTGTTGGAGAAAGTTTAATAGTGCGATGATTCACGATCATATCACTTTAAATTACTTAGTGGGTTTAACTAACACACCTAATAGTACACATAGCTTACGTACAGTTCTATTTGCGTTACCTCTGAGAGCTTTAAATCATATAGCCAGAGATATACAACAATCTGCGTCTTCAGGAAATATAATACCACCCAAAATCACTAAAGTATGTCAAGATATAGCGTATGTTCGGTTGTATCGTCCAGTGAACATAATCGAAACATCCCAAGATCGGCTTTCTTGAAACTCAACTACTTAGGTAAAGGACTGGGCATTATTAATTTACCTCGAATTCTGAATGATCCAGAGGTACGCAACACTGTACCAAACTATTTTAAGTTCACAGAACCTCCTTGCATATTTTCATATAGGTATACTAAATCTGTAGCCACCAAAATATTCGATTACTCTAATGCTGTCAAGGAGTTTGACTGGAACTGGATACACGTCGGGCGGCTATAGTTGTGATTGTGAATCGTCGAACTTTATCTATACACCATGCAAACATGTTGTGACTGGTGACCTTGATGAAGGGACCTAAATATAGAGAGCCGAGAAGTATTAATCTGAAGGCCGACCAGAATATAATCATGTCTGCTTTGGAAGAGTACGTTATTGATTGGTCTAAGCGAGAAAAAGTTGAACCTACAGTACTCGCTGATTGGCTGGACCTCACCAAGAGCAAGGTCGATGAAACAATCCGTCATATTGACAGAAGTACCCTTCCCCAAGCAAAACAAGTACTGAGACGCCCCAATTCGCAAGAAGTTCTAGCAAATCTCCAGAGTAAATTCGTCATAGTCCCAGCAGACTCGAAGTAATATAATAGTCATATGTAAATATTACTATTACCAGGTGCTGGTTGAAGAATTGAGTGTAAACATATCATCATCAAATACGTCTACTTACTATCAAACTGCATTTACTCTGAAAGATTTATTTAACAATCACAAAACGTTTCTCAGGGAAAGAGATATTTGTCTTCCAACCAAACATAACGATATACCAAAAGTATACTGGACTCCCAAAATGCATAAATCACCATACAAAGCTAGATTCATAGCTGGTTCTAGAAGCTGCACCACCAAGCTTCTTTCAACCCTGTTGACGAGGGCTCTTCAAGAGATAAAAACATTTTGGGAAAGGTATTGCGCCACTATTTCTAAAAACTCTGGCGTTGAATGTATGTGGATATTGAAAAACTCAAAATGTCTTACGGAAGAACTTGATGCTAAAGGTCACATACCGTACAGTCATGTATCCACATGGGATTTCTCGACTCTATACTACAATCCCTCATCAGGACCTTATTGACCGTCTAAGTTCATTAATAGTATCTGTGTTCAAGAAAACTGCTCGTAGATATATTAATGTCGGAAGCCATAAAGCATTCTTTAGCTCTACTACATACAAGAGATATTATTCATGGGATGTTTCTTTGTTTATAGAGTTGCTTGAATTTCTCATTAAAAATATCTATGTAAAATTTGGCAACACAATATATCAACAGCATATAGGTATTCCAATGGGTACTAATTGTTCACCCTATTGACTGACCTATATCTGTTCTCTTATGAATATGACTATATGCAGGCGCTTTCAAAAACCGATCCATTCAAAGCCCGTTACTTCTCATTCACCAAACGCTATATAGACGATATTCTCGCTGTGGATAATCGCTATATAAATGACGCAGTGAAGGATATATATCCACCGTCACTGGATTTGAAGGAAACTACAGATAGCCCTACAGGCACATCATATTTAGACCTATATCTCTATAAAAATGAAGCGGGCCTTCTCTCTCGTCGATTGTATGACAAAAGAGATGACTACAATTTCGACATCGTAAACTTTCGTACAGTAATATTCCAGTGGGACCTGCAAAAAAATACATATCACGCCTAGTAGCATTTGCTAGATCCTGTGTTAAATGTGACGATTTTAATCAACGTCACAAAACTTTGTTGCAAAAACTTATAAAACAGGGCTACACCATCAAGCGCCTCCACTCAAAGTTTCTCAAATTTGGCGATACATATCGCACGCTGATAGCAAAATACGAAATTAGCGTGCAGGATCTATGGCGTTGCGTTTCGTAACTTTTGTCTAATTCCGCTTAACCCGGGGCTAGGGGTCATATGAACCCATGTACTTCAAGATCCTCATGGTGCTCATATGAACAGGCACAATCACAGCGTGACTGAGATACATCATTCTTTAGATGACGACTTTACAACGAATATTATGGATTAAGAATACTGATCAGTGATACGGATTTGATATTTTTGGAACATCATGATGTCTTACCGGCATCATTGAAAACTGTTGACCGCTTCTCTCTTGCAGGAAACAAGCCTATGTTTATGTATACTATGATTGTCGTTTCGAATTTGGTGCTAATACTGTTATATGGAATATGGAATAGGTCTTTGGATTATGGACGCGGATATTCTCTAATGGACGACGGCTGAATTATGAATGACGGACCAGACGCTTATAATTTGACAAAATACCAATTGACAAAGTTATCAGTGATTTAAAATGAAGACTTTTTTCGAACTCGACCTGATTAAACTCGGATAATTCCATTGTTTGATTCTCAAATGTAAAGGTTGCAATTGTATCGCATTACCTGAATGCAGACCTTTTCAAAAATATATAACATGATTGGTTCGCTATTATAGTTGCAGTTAAATTGAGGAAAGACAAACACGAAGTCATAATTTGATTGCAGTGTGGACTCGTGACCTTAACATTTCAGAGATGGACACAACATTATAAAATGTTTTTAGAGGTTCGCTCCAGATACTCTAACTGAATATTGATGCAAAACAGTTCGACTAAAGGGAATTAACAAAGACAACGCATCATAAGAGCGAGTTATGGAACAATCTCTCAAATGAAACAAATCAGGTAGATAATACGGGGGGGAGACAATTTAAAGATTTGTAAACAAGTAAACACATTCGCGGTGTTCCACTCGGTAGCTAAACGGAAGCTCTGTGGTCTCTCAAGAATTTTTTTGGAGTTGAAGTATACCAAATATTAGAATAGTGCAGGTAAGGCAATATAAAACAATTATAAAAGGTTTGTCTGGACGATGTTGGGAGAAACTTACGAATTTTCATCAACAGAAATAATTTTGAAGAAGCTTTTTTTTTCAGACAAAATTATCGGACCAATAAAAACATTCAGAAATGTGGACACCCAGGAATTTGTTTTCATTTTTGGTCGAGGTCAAAACCTCTAAGTTTTAAGTTAAAGAATACTACAGGGTAAATGTGTGCGCTTCTGAGTGGTATTAACACATATATCTTACTCTTCTCAGTATTGCAAGCATCTCATTATCTGGATATCATTGTGAAATATGATCAGCAGTATTATTCGCCGCTTTTTGGCAGTTGTCGCTTACATCATCGACGATCGGGAACACAGCCCTATAGCTGGTATGATCGGGAACACAGCCCTATAGCTGGTATGATCGGGAACACAGCCCTATAGCTGGTATGATCGGGAACACAGCCCTATAGCTGGTATGCTTTTAAAAGTGCATGGTTGAGTATATTTACAGTACTGGTGTCTTCCTAATTCCAACTCCGTGTTTCAACGAGACTGAAGAATGACGTTGCCGTAAAAGACCCCTTGCATCACGATACGAATAGATCCCTATTGAAAAACCTGCGATCGTTCAACCTCTTCACAGGCATAATGCATGACAGTCATCGTGTGCACTTCGATAGTGGTCCGCCGCAGCACACTAGGATGACGTCAGGGGTCTCCCAGTCCAGATGAAAACAACGCAAACAGTTACATAACATTTTGGGCTGGCTCTGAGTAAGGCCATTCTAAGGCAGTTATTTGATGTGTATATCTCACTATTGGAGGCGATAAATGGAAAACATTCCGATCCAACAACCAGTCAACAGTCGTCGTCCACATAGGTTTTGCGTCACAAATCTAAGGCGATCTTAGCAGCAAAACCCACTTCGCTATATAATGAATATAAAAACCGAATATTTTCTTGCATGGGAGGCACGGTCAATATCTTCGATGGTACCGATAAGACATCACGTTATTCCATGGTACCGATAAGGCATCACGTTATTCCATGGTACCGATAAGACATCACGTTATTCCATGGTACCGATAAGACATCACGTTATTCCATGGTACCGATAAGACATCACGTTATTCCATGGTACAGATAAGACATCACGTCATTCCATGGTACCGATAAGGCATCATGTTATTCCATGGTACCGATAAGACATCACGTTATTCCATGGTACCGATAAGACATCACTTCATTCCATGGTATACCGATAAGACATCACGTTATTCCATGGTACCGATAAGACATCACGTTATTTTAAATATTCAAATCCACAACAATTAATGATACGATTTCATATCCCATTGAATTTAAAAACGTTTTCAACAGTATAATATTTGCCAGTAATCATTTAGCTCTGACTGTTCATATGAACATAATGAGTTATGACGTTCAACGGCAAGAAGTGTCGGGCTTTAATATTCACAAGATAAGAGAAACGCTTGGACCACAGCGCCCCATCTCTCCTGACCGGCGTCTGACTGTTTTGCAATAAACAGTCGCATTGTGCAACGGACAGTTTTCTTCTTTGGCCTAATTATGTGGATTTTTTTGCACAACTCGCAATTTGATCTTTTGAATGCAACTGTTGGACACATCATTTGAGATACTCAGTTACAATGGTTCGCATGCGACTGGACAAAAAGTATTTCAGGAGGCATTAATGCGTAACACAGCACACACAATGATGTCAGCACAAACAGCCAATACGGAAGATATTGTCTTGATTTTCTGCGGAAAGCATATTCGATTGAATAGCTTATTTGAAAAGAGTAAGAGCGATTCCTTGTGGTGTATCTGAATTAGAAAACATAGCATAAATATATTTCAAACATACATTACATTGTAATAATATATGGCAAAAAAATATAAAACACACTACGGTGTTTCGAACTCGCAACAGCGGAAGAACTGCATTACAAAGCCAGTATCTTACCACTGAGCAACACAGCAATCACGAAATTTGAGGGATTCAAATTAGCCTGATGAGTGTAGAATGTATTTTCACCAGATCGCGTTAAACGATATTTTGTTTACACAAAATATTATACAATTATGCGATTACAATGAGGTGAATACGATGTGTTATGGACCAGAGAAAACCAATATTCATAAGGCCGAGGTGAATATTGGTTTTCTCTGGTCCATAACACATCGTATTTACCGAATTGGAATCACATAATTGTTTTATTATATGAAACAATCGAAATACGTTTGAATTTGCATTGGCTGGATGAAATATATATGGGAAAGATGATTATTCTGAACTTTTTCATTAGATATGTCTCCCCATCACGCATGTTGGAACGGGACGTCAGCCACACAACGGGTGTTCGAAATGACGTCATTCGCGCGACCGGCTTCGGTAGTGACGTCAACAAAAGTTATATTCACTGGTCGGTGAATATAACATTCTGGCAGGTGAATATAGCTTTTTGTGAGATATCACATGACCACCAATGGACCAATCACACGGGATATTCGCCACCAGTCATATAATAAAACTTTTTATGGCATTGTATGTTACAAATGGGTACCCATGCTAACTAAGTTCTTTGTGTGTTAGGGTTCAAGGTGGGAAGGGATATTACCCGGATTTTGGAAATTAAAGGTCATTTCGGGCTTACTTTTGGGGTTAAATATTGTCAAACTTAGTAAAAGTCGTTCCTAACTTAATTTCCATTGTGATGTTTGTTATCAACGGCTATCCACGCTAAATTGGTTTTATGTACTGTATGACTTTAACACAGGTATGGTTAGCTCGTTAATTATTGGAATTGAGGTCATTTTACGTGTCAAATGAGGTCAAAAATGTGGGAAAATTCTGTTTTATTTCATATATTTTGTGCTGATTGTTATTTACTTTTGTATGCAGTATGGTTCAAGGTAGGGTGGATATTAAGACAACTTTGGCAATTTGAGGTGATTATCAGGGCTGAAAGTAGTAATTTCTCAAAGACAAGCACCTTCACAAAACAGATCGATCTGACTATTTATGGGCCTAGTTTGGCTCTATTCGTACAATCATCGGCTAGAAAAATAATCATCGACAGACAATATAATGGTTAAATAATGGTTATTATGCCTACCTAAAATCCTACACTACATACAACTAATTCCGCCTGTCTACCCATTCGTAGCAATTTGTATCTTGGGTATTAATTTATAACCGATTGTATCCATGTTTGACCTCATTTACTAAAGTTACCTTAAACTGATCTTAATTTGAATAATTAACTTGTTATATACTTGATTGACTAATTTAAATCCTACACTACATACTTCTAATTCAGCTTGGATACTCATTCGTAACAGTTAGTACTGTGAATATTAATTTATAACAGATTTTCACCAAATTTTGACCTCATTTGACCCAGAAGTGACCTAAAATAAACTTAATTCTGATAATTAACGTGTTATCGATGACTATACATCCAACCCAACACTACATTCAACTGATTCAACGTGAATACCCAATCGTAACAATTAGTACTGTGCATATAACCGATTTTCACAAATTTTTGACTTCATTTGACCCAAAAGTGACCCTAGAATGACCTTAATTTTGTAATAAAGCGGTATCTATGACTACCTTACACTATACACTACTTACAACTAATTCAGCTTGGATACTCATTGGTAGCAAACAATACGGTGGATGTTAATTTATAACCGATTTTCACTCATTTTTGACCTAATTTGACCCCAAGAGTGACCCCAAAATGACCTTAATTGACTAAAATCAGGGTGGTATCCCCTCCTAACTTGATCCATACCACTCAAAGAATTAATCTAGCATGGGTACCCATTTGTAACAAAAAATGCCATCGAAAGTTTTAAAAGGCGTTTTTGAGGTCCTTGACCGGCCGACTATTCGCGGTATTCCACCCGGTAGCTAAACGGAAGCCTCAAAGGCTTCCAAAACAAAGTGAGGGAATGCGTAAGTGAACTCGCGGGTCTGCACGTTTTTGTGGTCCCTCAAGACAAATTTTTGGAGTTGAAGTATCCCAAATATTAGAATAGTGTAGGTAAGGCAATATAAAACAATTATCTGGACGATGTTGGCAGAAACTTACGAATATTCATCAACAAAAATAATTTTGAAGAAGTTTTTTTCCAGACAAAATTATCGGACCAGCAAAAACATTCAGAAATGTGGACTTTTTTTCACTTTTGTTCGAGGTCAAAACCTCAATATTAAGTTTCACTAAAAGAATACTACAGGGTAAATGTGTGCGCTTCTGAGTGGTGATTACAGGCATAGACTTACTCTTCTCAGTATTGCAAGCATCTCATTATCTGGATATCATTGTGAAATACGATCAGCAGTATTATTCGCTACTTTTCAGCAGTTGTCGCTTACATCATCGACGATCGGAAAAACAGCCCTATAGCTGGTATGATCGGGAACACAGCCCTATAGCTGATATGATCGGGAACACAGCCCTATAGCTGGTATGCTTCTAAAAGTGCATGGTTGAGTATATTTTACAGTACTGGTGTCTTCCTAATTCCAACTCCGTGTTTCAACGAGACATTGCCGTAAAAGACCCCTTGCATCACGATACCAATACATCCCCTTTGAAAACCCTGCGATCGTTCAACCTCTTCACAGGGATAATACATGACAGTCATCGTGTGCAGTTCGACACTGGTCCGCCGCAGCACACCAGGATGACGTCAGGGGTCTCCCAGTCCAGATGAAAACAACGCAAACAGAGTTACATACCATTTTGGGCTGGCTCTGAGTAAGGCCATTCTAACGCAGTTATTTGATGTGTCGCATGAGAGGAACGGTCCATATATTCAATGGTACCGGTAAGACATCACGTCTTTTTAAATCTTCAAATCCACAACATTGATACGTTTTCATATCCCATTTAATTTTAAACGTTTTCAACAGTATAATATAATATAATATATGCCAGTAATCATTTAGCTGTGACTGTTCGTATGAATGTATTGAGTTATTACAATACATGACGTTCAACGGCCCCTTTTGCCTGGCTTTAATATTCACAAGGGAAGAGGAACGCTTGGAGCACAGCGCCCCATCTCTCCTGACCGGCGTCTGACTGTTCTGCAATAACCAGTCGCATTATGCAGTGGACAGTTTTCTTGTTTGGCCTAATTATGTGTTTTTTTTGCACAACTCGCAATTTGATCTATTAAATGCAGCTGTTGGACCCATCCTTTGAGATACTCAGTTACAACATTTAATGGTTCGCATGTGATTGGACAAAAAGTATTTAAGGAAGCATAAATCCGTAACATAGCACACACAACGATGTCAGCACAAGCAGTCAATACGAAAGATATTGTCCTGATTTTCTGAGGAAAGCATATTCGATTGAGTAGCTTATTTGAAAAGATTAAGAGCGCTTCTTTGTGGTGTATCTGAATTAGAAAACATAGCAAAAATATATTTAAAAATGCATTGCATTGTAACAATATATGGCAAAGAATATAAAACACGCCACGGTGTTTCGAACTCGCAAAAGCGAAAGAACTGCATTACGAAACCAGTATCTCACCACTGAGCTATACATCAATCACGAAACTTAAGGGATTCACATTAGCCTGACGAGTGTTGAATGTATTTTTCACCAGATCGCGTTAAACGATATTTTGTTTTATTAACTTTACAAAAAAAAGATTGCGTTAAACAGAATGACACTTCGGACATATGCAGAATATACTCTCCTTGTCAATAAAATACTGGAATGATTTTGGCTAACGGGATCATATTTTTGTTATGATGGGTATTCTGACGTCAAAGACGCCAAGAAATGATAAATTTATCTATTTGACATGTTTTGCTTACTCATAAAAGGATTTCTATGTATGTCAAGAAATATTTTCGCAGAATGACCGTCTACTTTGTTGTCTACTTGTTCGTACAAGTTTGGACGATTTCTGCATTAAAAATAAATCACCAAACTACTGCACCTCAAAGGGTCCTTTCATATACCATTGGTTAGCTGTCTGTTATGTTGATAACAGGGGAAATAACCCAGGCTGATGAACTGGTCTGGCCCCTAAATCATTATTCAGCCGTCCGTATCCACACGCATTCACATGTCCGATGGCCTAGTTAAGAAAGGTAGCATAGTGTATGACAGGTTGGTAGGGAATTTGTTTATTGAAACACAGTCAACAGAAATATACTAGGTCAATCGGACATGATATAACGTGAGGGTTATCGTGTGAAATTAATCGAACCGGATCTTTCAAGAGACACAGGCTTGTATATCTATACCGACAGGTAAGCCCCATATATTCATATTCTGCTGAATTGAGATGTGACTGAGATATGTTGTCTTGAATACGTGCGTGATACACATAGGCATTATTATAACGGGATAATATATATATTCTGTTATCAGTTCCACCTTCTACTTAGGTTAACATACAAGCGTTAGATTCGGCACTCAGTAACCAGCTCTACGTTAATGAAGAATTTCCGCATATTTAGGTTTGCCGCATAATTTTATGTGGTCTAATTCTAAGCACTTTGGAATGGGGGTATAGATAGTGAAAACACCATGTGAATAGTTATAGTACTTGAAAATATGGCATGTTTGGTATTTCAGGAAAGGTTATATAATGCACTAAAATGACTATCCCATTGATACATGTCTGAGGCAATTCTGACGTCATAATCACGTCATAATTTCACAATATTGTTCAAACTGACATTTTCGCCCTCCCTTGAACATGATGGTCAATATAATAAGTAATCACGCTATTGCTGCTTAAATCACCTGGAAACATTTTGAACATACATTACTGATGAATGTAGATCATTTTTCGTTCTCATGCAACTTGTTTATCACGTATAGATTGAAAAAAACATGTGAGTAGTCACTGTGCTTCAAACTATGGCCTATTTGATATTTTTGGAAAAGTTATTCTATACACTGACTGACTATATGTCATTTCATCATGTTTGAGGCGACTATGAATGAATACTGATGTCATAATATGATAACGTTGTTCAAAATTATCATTTTCGCCCTCCTCTGAATTTTAACATCAATATCGTATATAACCGAACTAATTTTTCTCAAGTCATCTGGAAATGGATTGGACATGCATATCGGATGAACGAGATCATGTTTAGGTAGCATGTGTTAGCGAATGTCAGCATAATGAAAGGTGTTCAAATTTCCGAGCACTAACATAATTCTGGAATGGGGTATAGAAAGAAAAACATAAAGTGACTTGTTATTGTACTTCAAACTATGGCACATTTGGTATTTTTAGAAAGGCCATTTAATGACCTAAATGATTATATCACATTTAAACATGTTTGAGGTGATTATGGTGTCAAACTAACACTAACACTAATATGACAACATTGTTCAAAATGACCAAACCTGCCCTCCTATGAATATCAATTATCAACGTATTTTTGCTCAAATCACCTGGAAATATGTTGAACATGTATCACTGATGATCGGAGATCATAATTTGTCTCGCTGAAAATATGTTTTAATGGCTGTCAGCGTAATATGAAGGGTCCAACTTCAAGCACTATGCCAATGTTTGTCATGGAGATATAGATATCATATGCAGAAAACGTAGGTCATCATTTTGAAAACCATAGAGTATTTGGTATCTATGAAAAACAAAAAGCAAGCGTCAGGTCCAACATTCAATATTCAGTCGTCGTCCATAAAAGAATTTCCGCGTCAGTAATCGAAAGACCTATCTCGTATGACAGTACGCACCAATTCCAAGTGTGTAAGCAGTAATATAAGGCTAAATGACTTATTAATATCCGGTATTGTGCGCGTGCGCAGGTGTCAAAGGTCACTTGCGGTCACGTGACCGGAACCGGAAGTGACGTCACAAGTAGGTCAACAGCGCCCCCTGGTGTCAATACGACGGCATTTAGCATTATATTACCAATTGTTCATATAATAAAAATAATTAATAAAGAACAAAAGATAGTTTCCTACAAGAGAGAAGCGGTCAACATTTTTCAATTATGCTAAAAAGACAAGATGATGTTCTTTATGAGAGTATGATGATGTTCTACATGATAGTGATGATATCTGATTAGTCTGTAATAAAGACTCTGGCAGCATTATCACAAATTGAAACTTAGTTGACACCAACATGACATGAATATGATACCATAGTATGAAACTATTAAGAACAAGGCTTATCTTAATTTCTTAGGTCTGACTCTTAACTTCTTACTATAGGCGAGTATTTTATCTGACTTAGTTTAGCTTACTTATTTCTATTGGGATATATTTGAGAATAATATTTTAGAAAATTTACTGTGGGTTGTCAGGATATCTATGTTGTGGTTGACTTCTTCCGTTGAAATCCATTCAATATCTTCCTGAAATATTTCATGCCATTGCATTGCCAACATATATTGTCAAACCATCGTTGACACATTTGCAGTTTTTGCTGAACGCAGCGTTTGATCTCTCCCTCTCTCCCTCTCTCTCTCTCTCTCTCTCTCCCTCTCTCTCTCTCTCTCTCTCTCTTTAAGGTATTGCATTCTTTACAGTAACATGTACCTCCTACAGCCAACCTACATGTTTCACTTATCGTATGGAATTGCTTCTATCGTATATTACCCAATGTAACATCCTTGTGAAATAGTCATGTGTTTACATAGCTTGGCGTGTTATAGTTTAAACAATCTCACGTGAATAGCTACGGTTAAGGACCAGGGGAATGTAACCTCTCCAACATGTCCACATACCTGTCTCCCAAGCCAATACCCCCCAGGACAAGTGTACAGTCTGCCTTGTTTCGATCATTTTCCTGATACGGCTGTCATTGCCAACCATTGCCATTTCTTCCTTGAATGTATCTTTAATAACTGTATTCTAAAAGCGCCAGGCACATTCATTTGCTTATTCAACATTTTATTTATTTGTTTATACAGTTCATTGTGAAGAATCAGGGTGACTGCACCATTTCATGTTACAATATCGTGACCTTGTTTGAGGCCGACTCGACGATGTTGTTGCTCTTACCATAAATAAAGTTTGCTATGAAGATTAACGGTATGATCCATACATTCTTTGATGTGTAAGGTAGAAAATGACAAGACGCAGAAACATGTAGAAATGGTTGTCTCTGGCATGGTGACTGGTGCCATTTTCCAATGACGCTTCAAACAGAAGGTGACGCAAAGAACATATAATGATAAGATATGTCGAAAAAGTTTGAAAAGAGTTTATTCAACCATTTCCTTATTTGAAGAATGAAACGCAACAAAACAACTGATCCGCATGGCTGTTAATTTGAATTACTAAAATGTAATGTAATCTAAAAATGAGCATGAACTAAAAACTGTGAATTTGAGCAACTTGACAAGGAGAAAAATTTGCTTCGAGATAAATAGTGACTATAAAGAAAAGAAGCAAATAAATCGACATATTGACTCTTCAAAAAGCAAATAAATCGACAAAATGACTCTTCATGGCTGCCATTTTAAATTCGCTCGTGATACTGTGCATGTTCGGAGAAACATGTAACGAAATAACAAGCACTGAGGTAAAGTAGCTCCGACGCAACTATGTCGTTTTTAAGGTGAAAATGTACCGAAATTAAACGTGAATATCGGATTACCTCTTATGGCCACGATTTTAAATTTTTCCTTGATGTTCTTGGACTCATACTGAGCGTGACATGACTGACTCTGGTACGAATCAGCTCAGTCATAAAACAGATATGATCTGGTGTAGAATAATATTCTTTTTGGAGAGAGATACACTAATTTCGGATAACAGATGATGTCATTTTAGATTTGCCCATGGTGTTTCTCCCAGAGAGGTACAAAATTGACTCCAGATAGTCCGAAATATCAGGTTGCATTGTCAACCCGGAATAGGTTGAACCCATGATGAATGTACCCTCCCTACAAAATATTATGTAAATAAGCTCGAACCATAGCATATTAGTAGAAATTTGAAAACAGAATAATAACGCAGAATATAGCGTAATACATATTTTTTGATCAGTTGTTTCATCTCAATATACTGCATATCTTCATACATACATGTATTTCGGAAACGATTTGGTGCAATGTACTTGACAAACATCTGCTGAATCTTTCCTCAGAAGAGAAGATCATCAAAATGGCGGATCCTCCTCCGAAATCTCATAAAATTGCGCAGGACAACAATACAAGGAACTCGACTAACAAATCCTCAGCGAGAGTCGCGTTTGAATTAGCACCTTGAATAGACTTCGATAGGCAGCGTCAGAGAGCAGGCGTTCAAGCGGCAGTAACACGAAAGCACCAATACCTCCTTCCAAGACGCATGCGAAGGTTCCAAAAATTTACGGGGAGAAAACAATTCGACATTTTCAACTGCATAACAGTCATAACGTTCTGTTTATATTAATAACTTGAATCCACTCCGCGCAAGTTAGTAACGTACGATGCTGATTGGCCGAGAATGATGCCCCCAAATCTGAGCGCTGCGTTATAAAGCCAGTGCAATAAGAGGGTATATCTGACAGAAGGATGTCTGATGCCATGACATTTTTTTCTTGTTACCATAGTATTGTCTCACAAAAACTCTGGTGTGGCGAGTCCAGTCACAGCAAACTGCACTGATATCAACAGTATAGACATATAGGCTCCGTCTATGAAAAAGGGAGATTTACTTGAATTTCAACTGTCAATCGTTCTCAGTTACAATTATTTTTTCCTTGCAGTCAAAGCAAAAATAAAATGGATAATTACATGTATTAGGGTAACAATACCCGACAAGGAAAAGACATTATTCTTCCTGAATTCTGTGGGCATGCAATTCATGGTGCATGGCGTCAATTCAGCCTAAATCAAATAAGACGTATCATGCTGCTCCGCCAGTAGGTCTGAAGTAATGTCTAAAGGGGTCATGTACAGCGACCTCTGGCAATCGACCAATCAAATCACGTCTTCAATGCAGGGAGGAATTCTCCGAAGGCAGTCTGTGCTCCCGATGTTCAGCGACCGCTGCCGACTAGCATTTCCAGTTTGTAGAAACTGTTCCCATCAAATGACGGCGCTAAAGTGCTTAAATTAGTCTCTCTGTACTAGTGCTAAACTACCCGACGTATATGACATGCACTGAGTGATATATTTGTGTGAAAACGCAAGAAACTGGTGAACTTTGTTTTCACAAACTGCGAAACGTATCCATATGATTTGTCTCCCTTCACCTGATCTTTATTAAAGAATAAAACTAATAATTTATTTATTTTCTGGGATATAATGAATAGATTCGTGGTTCACTAATCGTTTCAAATAAGCACAATCTCTTTTGTTTGTACCGTCATCAAAATTCCACTGATAAGATTTCGCTTTATCGTCATTAGTAAATTGCCTGTAATTGTTTGTGGGTATGTGGCTACATTCAAATTTCCCGAACTCTTGATGACAGTCGGCTGCCCTCGAGTGCGATCGTGAAGCAACCGAGCCCTTGTGAACTTTGCCTTGATTGGTTCGATATTTGTAACTTGGAGATCGCCTGACATGACCTCCATAGGCTTTTCGTCCGACCTACTGAACGTAGTGAGGTGATATAGTTTTTTTTAAAAATCAGACTGGACGTTAATTCCACTATCAGATGAATGCACGGCGAATGCCATCTTCACAACGTCGAGGTTTCCATTTGTGAGCCGAAGGTGAACCCTTCCGCCCACATTCCAGCTACGTGACCTAGAAAAACGGCGCTGATGGTAAAATACGTTAGGGTTTTACTTTCTGTGCTAAACTATTCGCTGATACCGAATGTCAAATATTTAATGCAAGCATGCCTAACAATAAAATATTAATGGATGGATCAGTGAATTTTATAGAAATCCGTGCGCTATTTCACCCGATTCAAGTCCTTCAGTGGGAAGGTGAGGTCGGATACACTGACATCGCGGACCGCCTTTAAAGTTTCAGTGTTTCCTACATTTGCCTGGCTTGTAAGATGTTTGATGGTAGGTGAATGGGTTTATTTTTTCTTCAAATAGATTTTGTTTTAAACTATGTTTCCTTTATATTTATTAATGTTCATGGTTGTTGAAAATGTGCGTCTTCATCTGCCACCGGGTATATCCCACAAGCTGTGGTGCTTTCGAATCTCTTGTCACGGTCGCCTTGGCGCCGTAAACAATTGATCTGATTGGTCAATATATCCAGGATGTTGCTTTACGTTGAACACTATACAGTGCCCACGTGGACCAGCCCCCTGGGGCTTCCGGGGATTGACCTGGGATGTCGTTGTGCGCACCGCAGGTCATGGTAAGAATAGGCCTCAGCTCCTCGGACAACTTGTCGTAAGAGGCGACTAACTGAGGCACCCGTGGGGTTCCCGGGTGTGAAAAGGAATAAGACCCCACCCATGTGGTTCCCGGGTGTGAAAAGGAATAGGACCCAACGTCGTGATATAATAATAATAATAGTTTTATTTCAGACATAACTTGTCCATATACAGTTGAGTTGATGATACAAATAAGACTCAGATAGGTACTCTAAGTCTGCTTAGGGAACAATAAACAGTTGATTTCGCCAAGTGGCTTGAAAGAGCGATTTAAACATTACATCCGAGTGCAAGATGGTCTTCAGCAAGATATTACTTCTATTTTCAATTCTACATTTGAAGCGAAAGACACTCTTTCTAACCAGTTCACCAAAGGATGGTGTTCCATTTATACAAAACATATAACTGGCACTACAATCACGTCTATAATTTAAAAGCCATCGGAATGCATTGTTGTACATGACTCGTATCTTGTTGTAACATTGTTTAGTGTACATACACCACAGATGACAGCAGTAAATACTGTTACAATAGGTAATAAAAAGAAACTTTTTTACAATATTAGAACATGCGTTAAATTTCCTCAACAAGGTATTTGCACGTATACAGAGCTTTCTCCTCTGGTGATCAATGTCCATATTGTCAGACCTATCCTAAGATAAAATATGTCCCAGGTACGTGTAACAATCTACATATTCCAGAACAGAGTCACCTAATTTGACAGTGGGAGGGGAAAATACTCCGTAACCTTTTGGTTTACATAACATACATACCGTTTTTTTCGTGTTAAAAACAAGATCATGCGAGATAGAATAGTCATCGCATTCATTCAACAATATCTGCATAGACCTGGCAGACGGACACAATAAGCACAGATCGTCCGCATATAGCAAATGGTTTATGAACACACCGGCTATGTTACATCCGACATTTGTTTTGGACAATCTCCTATCTAAGTCATGTAAGTAGATGGCAAATAAAAAAGGGGAGAGAACTCCACCTTGCCTAACCCCGTTCGTAGTTCCGAACATAGGCGAAAAAGTAGTGCCCCATTTAACGGTAAACAACTGCACCATGCACCAAGTATAAATAATATGTACAATATATAGAGGGACATTCCGGTCAATAAGTTTTTTCAGCAAGGTCCAGTGATTCACTCTATCGAACACTTTTGATGCATCCATAAAACATACATATACAGGACTACCATTGTTACAATAAAAATTAATCATTTCTTTCATCACATAGATGCATTGATCCGTGGATCTTCCAGCTTTAAAACCAAATTGAAAGTCAGTTGTGTATAGATCTTTTTCACACAGCCTCAGTATAACTCTTTCAACAATTTTTGAGACAACGGTAGCGACGGCAACAGGACGATAATTGTCAGATTGAGTTATATCACCATTTTTGTTTTTAACAACTGGGCTGACAACAACATAAGTAAGCTTATCTGGCAAAAAACCGTGTCTGAGTATACAATTAATGCACATAAAGAGGTGTATAAACAGTTTGTACATGACTGAAATATAGTTGAAAGCGACGTTAAATCGTATTCACTCACTCACTCACCCAAGTGGACCAGGTGTATCTATCATAGAGACATCCCTGGTTTTAGCGAGGATGGGCGAGTGCAGGAGCTGGCACTGTTATTTTGATGATTTGTGGCACAATACATCGTGCTACATACCATTTTATCCATTTTGTGCTACTAAAGGGGAATATCGAGGCAATTGAATATAGTCCCGGAAGTGTTAACTACCGTTCCCTCTTAACTCTCTTCCATAATTCGTACCAGATACTGTCATTCTGATGATTTGTGGCACAATACATCGTGCTGCATGAGCTATAAGCCATTTTATGCTACTAATGGGAATATCGAGGCAGTTGAATAGTGCCGAAAGTGTTAACTACCGCTCCCCATTAACTCTCTTCCATAACTCGTACCGTCGATTAGTTTGCCTTTAGTTTATTGGATTGGTGGTTTAAATGTGTTTGAATCCTCTATTTTCAGCTTTTACTGGTGAGACGAAAGGCGTTCAGGGTATATCCTAGCGATCTGGTAATTAAGGACACGATAAAATGTGAAGAAACAAAAACTGCAACTGAAGATTCCTTCTATATTATATTCCCAGTGGGATTGGTCGAGTTTATCTAGGACATTCCCCCCAACATTTCCCAACCTAGGACATTCAACCCAAATGCATTATAAGCTTTAACTCCGTACGAAAAATAGGATATATTGACATATTACCATGTCTCATGGACACAAATTGTCAAAGCCTCTCCCGCCAGTGATCCCTAACATAAAGGAAGGAAAGCGATCAAATGGTAAAACTATGTCCGCCGGACAAGAAACAGGTATTGAGGACAATAGGACATCCGGAGACTATGCTTCTGTACTTTTACCGGATTTTATCCACTCCCCGGACTTCCTTCAAATTAAGGACTTGACTGACATCGACAAGTTACACTCGTTGATACCTGGCATGATTGAAAATAAGATGGCGGCTGTGGCACGGGCTGTCATTCGTGGAGAATACACGGGAAAAGAGTTCCAGGAAGCCACTCAGTTTTTACCTATGATATACGCCAGCTGGAAGGGACTTCCGGGTCGGCAAGAGTTAAGGAAAGCAGTCGCCGATAGTCTGGCCCGCCATGATTGCTGTGGAAAATTTCTGGCAGCCATCAAAGCGATAAGGGCGGCACCGGAAGCAAGAGACGAGGTCAGTCATCAGTTTCGTGCGGAGTACTGGCAAAGCTATCACAGCATGTGGGGCATTTGCCGAAACGTCACGGACACTTCCGAAGTATTCGCAGAAAACCTCTGTAACACTGAAGGATTTCTGAAACTCATTTGGGTCCTCCTGTCAACGTATAAGGACGAACATCTCAAACAGACCCAGACGGCGGTAATATGTTTTCTCCTCTCTGTCTATCCTGTTTCACATCTTCTGGTAGTTGTATGTAGCCCCCCCCCCCCACCAGCGTTACTCGACCCACAACCGAAACTAGATCTTTGAGCACGACATTAATAATATTACAAATTAACTGTTCAACATCTGTGATTGTGATGACCCTCAAACTGCCATGATTCCAATTGACTTTTATAGAAACAACTAACAACAGTGCCTCATGGGATACCTTCCAGATTTAGAACACTTGATTGGTCAGTTCAATTTTTCAAATAGAAATCCGGGATTTTATTTGGCCTGTGGAAAAAAATGCAAGAACAGGGTTTCTATACAGGTCCATTGTACTTTCCAACGCTATAAGCTGAATAAGTAGAACTCTGGAATAGTCGATACATTTCTTATGCCGTCTTCAGAGTATGTATTCATCCCCAATTGGGTATATTGACAGTATGTTAAAAACAACAACAAAACCATAACTTCTATTATAAATATTGTATTTTAATGGCGTAGATCACGTTCATTTCCGTTCACCAGTGAAGCTATAACATGGTGATTCTTGGAATTTTTTAAAACAGGCTGAATTCCCTAACAATAGTTTCTAGAAACACAAACAAACAAAAGTTAGTTCCAAAGTATAACTGGAATGGCCAAACTGATTAAACTGGGCCGGTCAGAATAAAGGATCGTCCAGGATGCTCCTTGCACTGGGCATTATGATTGCGGTAGCCCCAAAATAGGCAACCTGTTTAAGGCTTTGGAAATGATCTACAAGAAGATTTCCTCTCCTCCACCCAGATTTCCGCCTCCTCATCGATAGGACTGAAAAGGCTACATTTATTTGTTATATTGATAATATTTAAAAAAGAACTGTGATGACTCCCAAAATTCTATTTCATATTCCTCAAGCTTCATATAAATTCTGCTCCATATGAAAAATTATATAACAATTGTTATATCTAACTGTTTTTTCACATATATTTAAAACATTTGAGAAACTGACACGGATATTCAGTTAGGGTTTTCCTTAATCAATAAGTAGTTATGCTTCACCAAGAAAGTGTTATCCTACAAAAATGGATATAAATAAAAAAGTTTGAGAGTTTGTGAGAAATATCCATTTAAAAACGGAATAAAATTATTCTAATTATAATATATATGGTAACCTACCCTAATATTTACTCGTAGTCCTGAATACATACGATTTGAATATACATACATTTTCATGTGTCAGTAACAACATTGATGACTTGGAGACAAAATTATAGTGAAAGTGCGAAAATACCTTCTGTGGCGAGAGAGGGAAGGGTGCCAAGTATCTTACGTTCACAGATTTTGGAACATACTATCTATAGTATGTCTTATTGCAGGTATGGGCCACATGAGTAGTAGGGAAAAGCCTTTTCGACTCAACTTTTCCAGGGAAATAACTCTGTTTTGTGGAGGTCACGTGGAGGGGGCGCCACCAGCTCAAGAGACCAAAAACTACCTCCAACACAGAAGAGTTCCAATCTAAGGGGAGGTAACTTTGGGTCACCATAGTTTCGGCAAAGGGCCCCTGGGCATGTATTCTTCCGCGGTGATGCGGTCTGGCGGTGATGCGGTCGCGGGAAAGAGCTTCCGCGGAGAAAAAGTAGTCCCCAGACTTCAAATACGCTGCATGGTCCGATTGGGTCGAGTGAGGTATCAAAGTGAAGCATTCGTGAAGGGGCATCCAGTCATGGGTGGGTGCATGTAAAATTAGGATTTTTCCCCGAAACTATAAAAAGCGGAACACGGACTTTACCCCTAAAATAGGGGAAAACACATATCAACCCTAGCCAAAAGGGCTAATATCGGTCCCGGGCTTATTGGGACCTGCCTATCAAGTCAATGGGGTGGGTGCATGTAAAATTAGGATTTTCCCCCGAAAATATAAAAAGCGAAACACGGACTTTACCCCTAAAATAGAGGAAAACCCCTATCAACCCTAGCCAAAAGGGCTAATATCGGTCCCCGGGCTTATCGGGGCCTGCCTATCAAGTCAATGGGGTGGGTGCATGTAAAATTAGGATTTTTTCCCGAAACTATAAAAAGCGGAACACGGACTTTACTCCTAAAATAGGGGAAAACACCTATCAACTCTAGTCAAAAGGGCTAATATCGGTCCCCGGGCTTATCGGGGCCTGCCTATCAAGTCAATGGGGTGGGTGCATGTAAAATTAGGATTTTTTCCCCGAAACTATAAAAAGCGGAACACGGACTTTACCCCTAAAATAGGGGAAAACCCCTATCAACCCTAGCCAAAAGGGCTAATATCGGTCCCCTGGCTTATCGGTGCCTGCCTAATAAGTCAATGTGGTTGGTGCATCTAAAATTAGCATTTTTTCCCGAAACTACAAAAATCAGAACACGGACTTTACCCCTACAATAGGGGTCTGTATTATACAATATAAGGGAAAATGGCTGTATGGGGTATGGGGATGGTCAATTTTTTTCGTGGGCTTTACTATGGCTTGTGGGGTCTCGTTTTTCTCGTTTCGCCAAGAAAATGACAATGGGAAGGGTCCCGGAGCGAATCGGTGAAATTTTTGGGAAAAGTCACCGAGGTCTGTATATAGGCTCATACTGGCTATATGGGGGGGGAGGGTTGGTCAATTTTTTTGTGGGTGTTACTATGGCTTCTCGTCTCACCAAGAAAAACACGATGGGAGGGGTCCCGGAGCGAATCGGTGAATTTTTTGGAAAAAGTCACCGAGGTCTGCATATAGTCCATACTGGCTATATGGGGTATAGATTCAACCTGGGAAATTCACACACGTTCATTGTGATATGGGTTGTGGGGTCTCGTTTTTCACGTCTCGTCATTTAGAACACAATGGGAGGGGTCCCGGAGCGAATCGGTGAAATTTTTGGGAAAAGTACCGTGTAGGCCTGTATATAGGCCTATAGGCTGGCTATACGGGGGTATAGGTTCAACCTGGGAAATTCACACACGTTCATTGTGATATGGGGTGCTTGGATTTGTTTTTCACGTCTCGTCATTTAGTACACGATGGGAAGGGTCCCGGAGCGCAACGGTGAAATTTTTGGAAAAGTACCATATAGCCCATATAGTCCCATACTGGCTATATGGGGGTACAGGTTCAACCTGGGAAATTCACATACGTTCCTTGTGATATGGGCTGTTTGGATTTGTTTTTCACGTCTCGTCATTTAGAACACGATGGGAAGGGTGCCGGAGCGAAACGGTGAAATTTTTGGGAAAAGTTCACCGAGGCCTGGGTAGGCCCATAGGCCTATACTGCATGGCTATGGGGGTATAGGCCCATGCGGGGTGGACGTTTGGGGTCTAGGTGAGCCCCTAATGATCCTATGATGTCGTATGAGGCCTTATTTTGAAGCTCTCTTGGAGGAGCATCCGACTGGACTAATGGTTCGTCCGTTTTCTATAGTTTGCGCATGCGCAGTCTGGCCGTAGTATAGAAAGCAGGCATGTTGGGGGTATGTGGGTGTGTGTTTGGGGTAGAGATGGACCGCTATGGGTCCGAATGGGTCGTGGAAGGTGTCAAAGTGAAGCTTGTGTGGCTTAGAGTCAGATTGGCGTGTTTTTAAGTGCAAGTCGCGTCAATCTGCGCATGCGCAGTGGTTGTAGTAAGTAAAGTGGCCATTTTGGGGCAGTACAGGAAGGTATTTGGGGGCGAGATGGACCATCCTTGGTCCGAATGCGTCCTGGGAGGTGTCATGTTGTAGCTTTCGGGCTGTAGACCCCGATTTGAGGGATGTTCACGTCATCTGTGACGTCATTGTTGACGTCATCAGTACGAGTAGTAGCCAAAGTGAACATTTTGGGGCAGGAAAGGAAGGTATTTGGGGTAGAGATGGACCATCCTTGGTCCGAATGCGTCCTGGGAGGTGTCATGTTGTAGCTCTCGGGGTGTACAGTCCCATTTGAGGGATGTTCCCGTTATCTGTGACGTCAGCGGTGACGTCATCAGTACGAGTAGTAGCGAAAGTGGGCATTTTAGGAAAGTGCAGGAAGGTATTTGGTGTAGAGATGGACCCCCCTTGGTCCGAATGTGTCGTGTGGGGTGTCATTTTGTAGCTCTCGGGGTGTAGACCCCGATTTGAGGAATGTTGACAGCATCTTTGACGTCATCGGTGACGTCGCCAGTACGACTAGTAGCGAAAGTGGGAATTTTGGGGCAGTGAAGGAAGGTATTTGGTGTAGAGATGGACCATCCTTGGTCCGAATGCGTCCTGTGGGGTGTCATCTTGTAACCTTCGGGGTGGAGGCCACGATTTTAAGGGATGTCCACAGCATCTGTGACGTCATTGGTGACGTCATCAGTACGAGTAGTAGCGAAAGTGGGCATTTTGGGGCAGTGAAGGAGGGTATTTGGTGTAGAGATGGACCATCCATATCTGTCCTGCGTATTATACAGTATCTGTCCTGTATTATACCAATCTGTGCTGTATTATACTATATCTGTCCTGTATTGTACCATATATGTCCTGTATTATACCAAATCTGTGCTGTATTATACAATATTTGCCCTCTATTATACCATATCTGTGCTGTATTATACCATATCTGTCCTGAATTACACCGTATCTGTGCTGTATTATGCAATATCTGTACTGTATTATGCAATATCTGTCCCGTGTTATACAATATCTGTCTTGTATTATAGAAAATATGTCCTGTATTGTACCATATTTGTCCTGTATTATACAATATATGTTCTGTATTATACCAAATCTGTGATGTATTATACCATATGTTTCCTGTATTGTACCATATATGTCCTGTATTATACATTATATGTTCTGTATGATACAATCGGATAGCGGTTGTCGTGAATAACAACAAGTTCAGCAATGTTTATATAGTTTATTATCCCCAATGTTACATCATACCCAGGCTGGGGGAGCCGCCCTGGGTATGTTTAGTATGTTCACAGCAAAACAAATTGAAATATCAAACAACATGTTTTATTATTTAACGCACCGTCACATTAGGTACAAGTGTTTACTGAGCTCAAGTCAACGATCAGCATGTAGACATAGAGAGTATGTGCGGCATGTTATGGTATTCATCAGTGCACGGGTGACGCATTCAACCGATGGCGGTGGTCGGTCAGCTTGGTAAGGAAAAACGTGACATTGGTTACCCTCTCTACCACCCATTGTGTGTTGGGGCGTTGACGATGTGCCCATCTCAAGGCATCCACGGTGTCCAGTATCTCCAGCATCGTCTCTAGTGACCTTCGGTTAATGATGGTGAACGGCTGGTCAGACACATAGATATTATTGCCGGGATAATAATACCGTAACTGGTCCGTCTTTTTGTGACGTAAGATGTACCCGAAAGCGACATTCAATTTGAAGGCCGTAGTTTGATTTTTGAAGATGGCTTCCACGTAGCTGCGTAGACGGGTGAGGTTGGTCAGTGGGAAATTGTAAATATCTTGAATAGGGCCATGAGGGTGGAAGCAGTGCCCGATCATGGGCCAATGGCGCCGATAGGTGTCACTCACTGGATGATCGTTGTGTAACAGATCGCTAGGAACATTTATGGGTTCGTCCGCGAAGTGTACTTTGCCCTCTACGTCGTGCAAAATCTGGCTCAAGGTCTTGTCATCGAAATTTGACTGTTGAATTAGACTGGTGTACTGGTGTACGGCTGAGCCGCATTGCGCCCGCGCGCGTGTGTGTGTGTGTGTATGTGGGCTGTGGATTTTACATCCGGGATCTTGTCAACATCCCGGTTTCCAAGTGGGTTTTTCCCGTCGTTCCTCCGTCTTCCATCCGGGTACTGTTGTTTTACATCCGGGTCCCATCTTACAGCCGGATTTTGGACACCTGCTGACCTCAATAATTTGCATATGACCTCTGTGAGGTCATTTCCGCTTCCGTTCACGTGACCGGGACTGACCTTGGACCCCTGCGCTCAATTTTTAACCGGTATTGTTAGCGCGCGCATGGGCCAAAGGTCAGTTCCGGTCACGTGAACGGAAGCGGAAATTACCTCACAGAGGTCATATGCAAATTATTGAGGTCAGCAGGTGTCCAAAACCCGGCTGTAAGATGGGACCCGGATGTAAAACCACAGTACCCGGATGGAAGACGGAGGAACGCCGGGAAAAATCCACTTGTAAACCGGGATGTTGACAAGATCCCGGATGTAAAATCCACAGCCCACATACACACACACACACACACACACACACGCGTGCGGGCGCGCAATGCGGCTCAGTCGTACACCAGTACACCAGTCTCGATCCTCGACTTGGGGTAGAGTGTGCTAAAAATAGATCACCAGCTAGTGTGCTATAAAAGGGAAGCGGCCTGGCCGTTTCATCAGACACTCTGTCAACCACCAAGATGTTCACTTGTACTACGTGCTCGAAATCATTCACTCGTCTGCACGACTTGCGCCGCCATGAGGCTACCAAGCACGAAGGAACCGCCCGGTATAGCTGTACGATATGTACACTGTCGTTCAGCGCCCGGATCATTTACAGCGCCACACACGTGCACGCCATGAAGTACCCAAGCGTCCATGCGAAGAATGTGGTCGGCTATTCAAACCGACCAGTCAGTTGCCGCGACACCAACGCACACGACACCCTGTTCCGCAGCCACGTTTGCTGGTAGAGAAGCCCGTATGCACCAGTATCAAGGGAACTCCCACCCATCGCATGAGGGCCGATGATGATGATGTCGCCCTAATTCAACAGTCAAATTCCGACGACAAGACCTTGAGCCAGATTTTGTACGACGTAGAGGGCAAAGTACACTTCGCGGACGAACCCATAAATGTTCCTAGCGATCTGTTACACGACGATCATCCAGTGAGTGACATCTATCGGCGCCATTGGCCCATGATCCGGCACTGCTTCCACCGTCATCGCCCTATTCAAGATATCTACAATTTCCGACTGACCGACCTCGCCCATCTACGCAGCTACGTGGAAGCCATCTTCAACGATCAAACTACGGCCTTCAAATTGAATGTCGCGGGTACATCTTACGTCACAAAAAGACGGACCAGTTACGGTATTATTATCCCGGCAATAATATCTATGTGTCTGATCAGCCGTTCACCATCATTAACCGAAGGTCACTAGAGACGATGCTGGAGATGCTGGACACCGTGGATGCCTTGAGATGGGCACATCGTCAACGCCCCAACACACAATGGGTGGTAGAGAGGGTAACCAATGTCACGTTTTTCCTTACCAAGCTGACCGACCACCGCCATCGGTTGAATGCGTCACCCGTGCACTGATGAATACCATAACATGCCGCACATACTCTCTATGTCTACATGCTGATCGTTGACTTGAGCTCAGTAAACACTTGTACCTAATGTGACGATGCGTTAAATAATAAAACATGTTGTTTGATATTTCAATTTGTTTTGCTGTGAACATACTAAACATACCCAGGGCGGCTCCCCCAGCCTGGGTATGATGTAACAGTGGGGATAATAAACTATATAAACATTGCTGAACTTGTTGTTATTCACGACAACCGCTATCCGATTGTATAATACAGAACATATAATGTATAATACAGGATATATGTGGTACAATACAGGAAACATATGGTATAATATATCACAGATTTGGTATAATACAGGACAGATACTGTATAATACAGCACAGATTTGGTATAATACAGAACATATATTGAATAATACAGGACAAATATGGTACAATACAGGACATATTTGCTATAATACAAGACAGATATTGTATAACACGGGACAGATATTGCATAATACAACACAGATATTGCATAATACAGCACAGATATGGTGTAATTCAGGACAGATATGGTATAATACAGCACAGATATGGTATAATAGAGGGCAAATATTGTATAATACAGTACAGATTTGGTATAATACAGGACATATATGGTACAATACAGGACAGATATAGTATAATACAGCACAGATTGGTATAATACAGGACAGATACTGTATAAGACGCATGACAGATATGGATGGTCCATCTCTACACCAAATACCCTCCTTCACTGCCCCAAAATGCCCACTTTCGCTAATGCTCGTACTGATGACGTCACCAATGACGTCACACATGCTGTGGACATCCCTTAAAATCGTGGTCTCCACCCCGAAGGTTACAAGATGACACCCCACAGGACGCATTCGGACCAAGGATGGTCCATCTCTACACCAAATACCTTCCTTCACTGCCCCAAAATTCCCACTTTCGCTACTACTCGTACTGACGACGTCACCGATGACGTCAAAGATGCTGTGAACATTCCTCAAATCGGGGTCTACACCCCGAGAGCTACAAAATGACACCCCACACGACACATTCGGACCTAGGAGGGTCCATCTCTACACCAAATACCTTCCTGCACTTTCCTAAAATGCCCACTTTCGCTACTACTCGTACTGATGACGTCACCGATGACGTCACAGATAACGGGAACATCCCTCAAATGGGGCTGTACACCACTCGTACTCGTACTGATGACGTCACCAATGACGTCACAGATGACGTGAACATCCCTCAAATCGGGGTCTACACCCCGAGAGCTACAACATGACACCTCCCAGGACGCATTCGGACCAAGGATGGTCCATCTCGACCCCAAATACCTTCCTGTACTGCCCCAAAATGGCCACTTTACTTACTACAACCAACTGTGCATGCGCAGATTGACGCGATTTGCACTTAAAAAGACGCCATTCTGACTCTAACCCACACAAGCTTCACTTTGACACCTTGCACGACTCATTCGGACCCATAGCGGTCCATCTCTACCCCAAATACACACCCACATACCCCCCAACATGCCTGCTTTCTATACTACGGCCAGACTGCGCATGCGCAGACTATTGAAAACGGACGAACTATTAGTCCAGTCGGATGCTCCTCCACCAGAGCTTCAAAATAAGACCTCATACGACATCATAGGATCATTAGGGGCTCACCTAGAACCCAAACGTCCACCCCGTATGGGCCTATACCCCCATAGCCATGCGGAACCCCTCCCATTGTGTTCTAAATGACGAGACGTGAAAAACGAGACCCCACAACCCATATCACAATGAACGTGTGTGAATTTCCCAGGTTGAATCTATACCCCATATAGCCAGTATGGACTATATGCAGACCTCGGTGACTTTTTCCAAAAAATTCACCGATTCGCTCCGGGACCCCTCCCATCGTGTTTTTCTTGGTGAGACGAGAAGCCATAGTAACACCCACAAAAAAATTGACCAACCCTCCCCCCCCATATAGCCAGTATGAGCCTATATACAGACCTCGGTGACTTTTCCCAAAAATTTCACCGATTCGCTCCGGGACCCTTCCCATTGTCATTTTCTTGGCGAAACGAGAAAAACGAGACCCCACAAGCCATAGTAAAGCCCGCGAAAAAATTGACCATCCCCATACCCCATACAGGCATTTTCCCTTATATTGTATAATACAGACCCCTATTGTAGGGGTAAAGTCCGTGTTCCACTTTTTATAGTTTCGGGAAAAAATCCTAATTTTACATGTACCCACCCCATTGACTTGATAGGCAGGCCCCGATAAGTCCGGGGACCGATATTAGCCCTTTTGGCTAGGGTTGATAGTTTTTTTTCTTTCTATTTTAGGGGTAAAGTCCGTGTTCCGCTTTTTATAGTTTCGGGAAAAATCCTAATTTTACATGCACCCACCCCATTGACTTAATAGGCAGGCCCCGATAAGCCCGGGACCGATATTAGCCCTTTTGGCTAGGGTTGATAGTGGTTTCCCCCTATTTTAGGGGTAAAGTCCGTGTTCCGCTTTTTATAGTTTCGGGAAAAAATCCTAATTTTACATGCACCCACCCCATTGACTTGATAGGCAGGCCCCGATAAGCCCGGGGACCGATATTAGCCCTTTTGGCTAGAGTTGATAGGTGTTTTCCCCTATTTTAGGGGTAAAGTCCGTGTTCCGCTTTTTATAGTTTCGGGAAAAAATCCTAATTTTACATGCACCCACCCCATTGACTTGATAGGCAGGCCCCGATAAGCCCGGGGACCGATATTAGCCGTTTTGGCTAGGGTTGATAGGGGTTTTCCCCTATTTTAGGGGTAAAGTCCGTGTTTCGCTTTTTATATTTTCGGGGGAAAATCCTAATTTTACATGCACCCACCCCATTGACTTGATAGGCAGGTCCCAATAAGCCCGGGACCAATATTAGCCCTTTTGGCTAGGGTTGATAGGTGTTTTCCCCTATTTTAGGGGTAAAGTCCGTGTTCCGCTTTTTATAGTTTCGGGGAAAAATCCTAATTTTACATACACCCACCCATGACTGGATGCCCCTTCACGAATGCTTCACTTTGATACCTCACTCGACCCAATCGGACCATGCAGCGTGTTTGAAGTCTGGGGACTACTTTTTCTCCGCGCAAGCTCTTTCCCGCGACCGCATCACCGCCAGACCGCATCACCGCGGAAGAATACATGCCCAGGGGCCCTTTGCCGAAACTATGGTGACCCAGAGTTACCTCCCCCTAGATTGGAACTCTTCTGTGTTGGAGGTAGTTTTTGGTCTCTTGAGCTGGTGGCGCCCCCTCCTCGTGACCTCCACAAAACAGAGTTATTTCCCTGGAAAAGTTGAGTCGAAAAGGGTTTTCCCTACTACTCACATGGCTTATAGTCAGGTGGCTTAGGGAAATTACCGTTACGGAGCGGATAAAAGCACCAAATTCGACAAGTAGCTCCCTTTATGCTTGTTTTTCAAGTTTAGCCTAGGAGCCCTCTTGAATTTTTCGGGATTTCCAAAATCCAAGATGGCCGACATATATGATAAAATCTTGGGTTATGGGCGACACGAGAAGGCCCATAGTTCCTGGTAAGGTTCTGGGGCCATTTAACCTGGTTTTGGACATGCATAGTAACGCTTTCAATACACTACCATACACTGTATTCACTTTTTTCCCGCTGGAGGACCAATATCGAGATATTGGAGTAGTATATAAAGGTGAAATTCCCGCGCATTGAGGCTGAGGCTGATCACGTCATGTGGAGCCGACGTCATTTGCGGATCAATGCCAAAGGTCACTTCTGGGTCAAAGGTCATTACCGTTGCAAGGTCACTTTCGGATCAAAGATCACTTCCTGCGGTCATACGGCCACTTCCGGCACCGGTTGATAAGTACCCAGTCAGTGTGAATTGGCCTCCCAGTCACGTCAATGTTAACGGAGCAGTCGCTTCGCCTGAATCACTGGGAATCTTTGGGAATGTTCGGTCATCCCCGGGAATGTCCGAAGGGCTATTGATCTTAGAGGTCAATCCTATCTTGCCCCGTCAATGTTCTAGCCACATATGAAGCGAGAGAAGGGAAATCCCCATACAGAGCAATACACGCATCGAGAGAAGAGGAATCTCCATGATCCTGGTGGGAGTAGAACCAGCAACGCGAGCACCATAGGCTGGCACTTTAACCAATTGATCGCGAGTCAGTACATAATAGGAAAGGTTGAAAATACCCCGAGACATCTCAAGTTCTAGATGGCGGGTCCCCGACATATAGTTCTATGTCCAGCCTAATAGGCCCAATGGGAACCCACCCATGGAGATTTTTCTTTACGGTATGGAGCGTGGCATCTCATTTTTATCTGTCTGATGCTGTGGAGTACGATAGGAGGTGTCTCGAGGTTATGGGTTGACTTTCGCGGAAAAGTTCTGACTGTGCATGCGAGGGGCATAGGCAGATGTGGGATGGACGTTTTTGGGTCTAGGTGGACCATCCGAGACAAGGTTGTACCTTGTCTAAAAATAATGCCATGCATTATACGAGTAACAAGAAAAAAATCACGAATTCCCGGATGACTCCTTGCAGTCGCCATTTTAAATTTAACCATCGTTATTAATCTGAAGACAAGCAATTGAATTAAAAATGGGCACAGGGTATTTGGCTATGATGTGAAATCAAGAATAATGCCTTGATCAATACGAGCAACATGAAAAAGCAGGCTTTTCAGATGACCCCACACGGCTGCCATTTTGAATTTGGTCATCATAATTTGATCTTCGGGATATATAAATAGATTCAAACTGGGCGTAAGATGTTAGACTATCCTTAGAGATTCATCTGTTTTGATAAATTTGCACAATGAGCTAAGAATAATGCTTTGAACTATAAGAGCCAATTGAAAAAATTTGATTTTCAAATGACCCCATGTGGCCGCCATTTTGAATTTCACCATCAAATATTGATCTTAGGCATATGTAAATAGATTCAATATGGACGTAAGATGTCAGGCTATGTTCAGAGATCTCTCGGTTTTGATACATATGAAAAATGAGCTAAGAATATTGCGTTAAACGTGTGATTTCAGACGACCCTATATGCCCACCAATTTGAATTTGACCATCAATTCTTAATCTTAGGGGTATGTAAATGGATTCGAAATGGGTGCAAGATATTCCACTATGGTCAGAGATCTCTCAGTTTTGATAATTTGGACAATCAGCTAAGAATAATGGCTTGAGCAATACGAGCAACATAAAAAGCTTAATTTTCAGATGACCCCATATGGCCGCCATTCTGAATTTGACGATCAAATCTAGATCATGGGAATATATAAATAGATTCAAAATGGGCAGAAGATTTCAGGCTATGCATGGAGAATCCTCAGTTTTGATAAATTTGCCCAGTGAGCCAAGAATAATGCCTTGAACTACTCAAGCAACATGAAAAAGTGTGATTTTTAGAATACCCCATGTTCGCTATTTTGAATTAAACCATCATATTTTGAGCTGAAAATTATGCAAACAGATTCAAAATAGATGTAAGGTGTTAGACTTTGATGTGAGATCCACTGATGTTAACAAATTTGAACAATGATCTGAGAATAATGCATATTATATAGACAACCAGAAAAAGCGTGATTTACGGGTAACCCCACATGGTCGCCATTTTGAATTAACGCATGATGGTTAATCACTAAAATTATGGAAATGGGTTAAAAATTAGCCCAATATAATATTCTATAGTATAGTATCCCCTTCCCCTTGAACCCTACAACACAAAGAAACTAATTTAGCATGGGTACCCATCTTAAAAAATAATGCCATCAAAGGTCACATTTGGCATCTTTGGTCAGTCGTCTACATCTAAGTGTGACTAAATTCAAAGTGGTTGCAATAATGTACCCTCAGAAAGAAGCGTTTGTCATTGTTTTCCGTCCGTTTTTTTGTTATATTTCTTGCCTACAAGTGCATAAAAATAATTTATTTAGTCTGAATAAGCATTCTCCATCGCAATGATATTTTAAGAGAAAAATCGGCGAAAACAAACCATCGGCGGAAGAATGTTTTCCGACCAGATGATGTCACTGTGACGTTATCATGGATGCTCATCTTGATTTTTTGAAAGCATTTTATGGTAGGCGCTGGTCCAAGTATATAGTATAGAAAGTTTTAGTCCTCTAGCCCGAGGAGTAACGAAAATAGATAGGGAGCGAATACCCCTCCCCACCTGCCCAAGAATGTAATTAATGGGCTCAAAATACCCCGGGTCTGAGTAGGGTTCTTCAGTTGCAGGTAATATGAGCTATAGGTAATGTGCATATTTGTAACAATCGGATTCAAATACCTCAATAAGCCATAATTTGATAGCAATTTGCCCTTCCTAAGACACACAGAACGCGAGAAAATCGATATTTTATCGTCTATGGCGGCCATCTGGGATTTTTGTGTTTCACGTGAATTATAAAGGAAAGTCAAGAGGGCTCCTAGGCTGAAACTTATCAGTAGCTCTTAAGGAAGCATCGTGCAAAATGTGGCGCTTTTATCCGGCCTGTAACGGTAATGTTGAAAAATCACCCTAAGCCACCTGACTATTACCTCTTAATCAACATATACAATACGTACGAATCAACTGAATTTGAAAAACTCGATCGGCTCAACAGACTAAACGGTACTAACTCGGCAAACTTGACTAATCACTTAGATCAAAGTTTTGATTGGCCTAACAACATAATCAATTAGCCATTTTCAGACAGGTGTACCTTTGCAGAATGTCATGTGAATATCAAAATCAGGACACCTAAGTTTGAATCTTTAAATATCTGTCTAAGTACCGTGAAATTTAAATAAAACATTGAGTTAATGGGCCGCGAAATCCATATGATAAGCGGCCCTCAAACTACATTTTCAACTAAAAAATCCAAGTTTGGTACACATTTAGGATTGTCAGTAGTAGTGTCTCCGCATTTAAAGTCGCATTGACCCCTTTGCACTTAAACTTGAGGCGTTGGCGCTGGAGATTGGAAAGTGACCTCTGCCAGAGTTTGGCCGCCATCTTGAATTTGGTAAAAAAAACTTGACCAATGTGGCAGCGGCTTATTCTGTTAAACTCGGATACAAGGTCACGTGACCCTTGTATTCCTCCGCGGTGATGCGGTCATGTTTGGCGGTGATGCGGTCGCCTCCGCGGAGAAAAAGTAGTCCCCAGAAAACAAATACGCTGCATGGTCCGATTGGGTCGAGTGAGGTATCAAAGTGAAGCATTCGTGAAGGGGCATCTGATGGGCTGGGTACGGGGTTGAAATAGCGCCATTCTGCGCATGCGCGGTGGCCAAAGGGTATGGAAATAGACGTTTTGGGGTCTAGGGGAGCCACCATTGGGCCGATTGGGTCGAGTGAGGTATCCATGTGAAGCATTCGTGAAGGGGCATCTGACTGGACTAGTGGTTTGGGCGTTGTCACCATTCTGCACATGCGCAGACAGGGAATTGTGGGAAAAGGGTATGGAAATATACGTTTTGGGGTCTAGGTAATCCCCTAGTGGGCCGATTGGGTCGAGTGAGATATCAATGTGAAGCATACATGAGGGGGCATCCGGCGGACTGGGTGTGGGTTGAAATATCGGTATTCTGCGCATGCGCAGACAGGGAATTATGGGAAAAGGGTATGGAGATAGACGTTTTGGGATCTAGGTAAGCCCCTAATGGGCCGATTGGGTCAAGTGAGGTATCACTGTGGTGAAGCACACATGAGGGGGCATCTCACTGGACTAGTGGTTCGGGCGTTGTCACCATTCTGCGCATGCGCAAACAGGGAATTGTGGGAAAAGGCTATGGAAATAGACGTTTTGGGGTCTAGGGGAGCCACTAATGGTCCGACTGGGTCGAGTGAGGTATCAAAGTGAAGTATTCTTGAAGGGGAACCAGGCAGGATGGGTGACACGTGGAACTGACGTCATCCTGCGCATGCGCGCTAGACCAAGAGTATGAAAATAGACGTTTTGGGATCTAGGAGAGCCCCTAATGGGCCGATGGAGTCGTATGGGGTATCAATGTGAAGCACACATGAGGGGGCATCTGCGTGCACTAGTGGCTCGGGCGTTGTCACCATTCTGCGCATGCGCAAACAGGGAATTGTGGGAAAAGGGTATGGAAATAGACGTTTTGGGAGCTAGGGGAGCCCCTAATGGGCCGATAGAGCCGTATGAGGTATCAATGTGAAGCACACATGAGGGGGCACCCGCCTGGACTAGTGCCTCGGTCGTTGTCACCATTCTGCGCATACGCAAACAGGGAATTGTGAGCAACGCCCGACAACGCCAAGCTCAACGCTTCAACCCCCTGGTGAATTAGCCCAAAAGCTCTGATTTTCATGGAATTGTCGCTAATTCATTGGAAATGCAGTTACGCCCGTCAACGTCCGCCTTAACGCCCTAGCATAACAACTTGACGCCATGATATAGACAGATGAGAAAAGAACAACAACAACAAGGATGAGAGAACAACAACAACAACAAGTTTTTTTTTCATATAGTTTATTTTCCCCTGCATCATAACATACCCACGCTGGGGGAGCCGCGTTGGGTATGTTTACAATTTAAGAATACTCTTGTCCAATCAGAGACCGCCATTTTGTCCTGCCATATTCGTTCTTGCCCGTTAGATGTATTCTCGGCTGCACTTGTCCAATCAGAAGCCGTCCTTAAGAAAGCCCCATCTTCGGCCCTGTTCGCTCTCATCCGTTTGTTCTAATCGGCGTCGGTCAGGCCTGGATATTCGTTGGGCAGCATATCCTGAAACAGTTGTTTGCGCATTCTTATCGCATTTTCCAGGGTCTCGGTGGGTGGTGACCCCATAGCCTCTTCCAAGTGACGCTTGGTCTTCATGATGGACCTGTGCGTGGGGTCGCCTTTCATTTCAAGCGGTAGTAAGGTATACTGTTCATAGATCGCCATGGCTGTTTTCCTAATGCGGGGCCGCATTTCGGTGTATGCCTGTTGTAAGTTATCCTGTCCCGCGTCCTCGATCGCTTCAGCGTGAGTATTGATAGCTGCTGTCACAATACGATCCCAGAAGGTAGGTTCTGCCTCACTTTCCTGGGATGTAGGCTGACCATCTGAGGTCAAGGTCTCCATATTCAGTAGATAGACTGTCAGCAATCTTGGATTCGGTATCAGTCGATACACTCTCATCGATCTCTGTATCAGCATCCGATTCAACGGACTCCTCGGCGTCTTCAACCCCATGTATATTTTTCTGGTGTCGCATCATATCGTAATGTCTGGTGAACGTGCGTTCACACTCGGAACAAGTATAAGCCATGTTGACGGTTGAACGTCGACTGTGCGTGTTTTGGGAACACACTCGCTTTTATAGACAGTAACACCCGCCAACGCCCACTGTTACGCCTTAACGCCCATTATGTACGCCTTGACACTCGTCTCAACGCTTTAACACACTTTCGTAACGCTTTAACGTCGTTTAATGATGCGTTCAAACAAATGCTGCTTTTGTGCTATTACTCTGACATACGCCGCTTTCCAGTTCATGCCCGAGGTTTTTAACATCGACGCTGTTCTTTCGATTTCCAAATGCACTGGGTCCTTGTGCAACAGTTTCATATGGGTCACGAGGTCGACATACTGCTGACGTAAAGCTCGTCGTAGTCTGGGTGCCAATCTGTTATGGGCTAAAATTGCGGCTTCCTCTTTCGAATACCCTTTGCGCTGAAACTTGTTTTCTGTGACCGCCAACATCTCGCCCATCTCGGCGTCCATACTTTCTTTGAACAAAGCCTTCCATAGCCTCGAGTTCACATTATGTTTTTCAACCTCGGGTTGGTCCTTCACGGTTGGGTGATATTTCGGGGCTGGTGGTATGAAGGAGGCCCGCTGTACGGGGGTGGGTTGCTGCTCTGTCTGGAGTGGACTCGGCGGATGGTGTAGAGGCTGCAGTGATTCGTCGCCGGGTAACAGGTGGGTAGTCAGCCGACGATCTTCGGGGGTATGGGCTTTCAAATCTACGAACAGGTCGCCGTACGGACGACTTGTCGCCCCTTGAAACGCCTGCATGAAATGGTCGATGTTCTGAGGATAAATTCGACTACCAAACACACGGATTTGTGCTCTGTCAATGGGATTGGAGAACAACACAAAGTATTGGCAGTTCAAGGCAATATCTCTGGACGCCCTCCCTTGAGGAAAGAGATTCTGTGTCAAATAGATGACGGACAGATTCCGATGATGGGATCCTTTAGTAAACAAGTCGGCGACGTGTGAATTGTCCTTGGCCGCACTCATCAGATCATCTAGCACTGCCACGTTGGTCTGCTCGGGGTCAAAGTAATACGGTTCGTTTATGTCGTGGGGAATCCCTGGAACGAAGCTCACATTCTGTAACCTTGTAGTTTCGTAGGCGGGCTGCCATTGGCTATAGCACCAAACAACACGTGTCGGAGCTGGGGTTACCACATCTCCCTCTAAGAACTTCATCACCCAGGACGTCTTTCCACATGCCGTAGGGTCGCTCACCGTCATCGTATATGGATGCTCTACTGCTCTTGTTGGACCTATAGCGGGACTCGGCTGTGTCTCTTGGTTGTGTTTGCGTTGAATGTGCCTGAGCATACTATCACGACGAGAGAAGGTTCTCTGACAGAACGTACACGTACACGACATGTTCATCAGTCGACCAATACATATGGACTGATGATGGACACATGTTTGTTCCTATATTTACAGACCACCACCACAGGACCAACACCAACTCCACCAACACTACCGCCACACACCACCAACACCACCACCAACGCCACCAACACCACCACCAACGCCACCAACGCCACCACCAACGCCACCAACGCCACCACCAACGCCACCAACGCCACCAACGCCACCACCAACGCCACCAACGCGTCAACGCCCGGTGGTGGTGGTAGCCCCCATGAGGCAGAGCTCTTGGATCGGAGCTCTCGGAGCTCAAAGCTTTCGGAGCTCAGAGCTCGGACATGACGTCATCGCAGGCATGCGCGTGTACCTGTGCTGCACCCTGTACCCTATAGCCCGCTGGGAATAGGGTACACCAGGGTGCGGGTGCAGCACAGGTACAGGCGCATACCTGCGATGACTTCATGTCCGAGCTCTGAGCTCCGCAAGCTTTGAGCTCCGAAAGCTCCGATCCAAGAGCTCTGCCTCCCGGGGGCTACCACCACCACCGGGCGTTGACGCGTTGCTGGCGTTGGTGGTGGTGTTGGTGGCGTTGGTGGTGGTGTTGGTGGTGTGTGACGGTGGTGTTGGTGGAGTTGGTGGTGGTGTCTTTGGTGGTGGTCTGTAAATATAGGAACAAACATGTGTCCATCATCAGTCCATATGTATTGGTCGACTGATGAACATGTCGTGTACGTGTACGTTCTGTCAGAGAACCTTCTGTCGTCGTGATAGTATGCTCAGGCATATTCAACGCAAACACAACCAAGAGACACAGCCGAGTCCCGCTATAGGTCCAACAAGAGCAGTAGAGCATCCCTATACGATGACGGTGAGCGGCCCTACGGCATGTGGAAAGACGTCCTAGAGGGAGATGTGGCAACCCCAGCTCCGACACGTGTTGTTTGGTGCTATAGCCAATGGCAGCCCGCCTACGAAACTACAAGGTTACAGAATGTGAGCTTCGTCCCAGGGATTCCCCACGACATAAACGAACCGTATTACTTTGACCCCGAGCAGACCAACGTGGTAGTGCTAGATGATCTGATGAGTGCGGCCAAGGACAATTCACACGTCGCCGACTTGTTTACTAAAGGATCCCATCATCGGAATCTGTCCGTCATCTATTTGACACAGAATCTCTTTCCTCAAGGGAGGGCGTCCAGAGATATTGCCTTGAACTGCCAATACTTTGTGTTGTTCTCCAATCCCATTGACAGAGCACAAATCCGTGTGTTTGGTAGTCGAATATATCCTCAGAACATCGACCATTTCATGCAGGTGTTTCAAGGGGCGACAAGTCGTCCGTACGGCTACCTGTTCGTAGATTTGAAAGCCCATACCCCCGAAGATCGTCGGCTGATGACCCACCTGTTACCCGGCGAGGAATCGCTGCAGCCTCTACACCATCCGCCGAGTCCACTCCTGACAGAGCAGCAACCCACCCCCGTACAGCGGGCCTCCTTCATACCACCAGCCCCGAAATATCACCCAACGGTGAAGGACCAGCCCGAGGTTGAAAAACATAATGTGAACTCGAGGCTATGGAAGGCTTTGTTCAAAGAAAGTATGGACGCCGAGATGGGCGAGATGTTGGCGGTCACAGAAAACAAGTTTCAGCGCAAAGGGTATTCGAAAGAGGAAGCCGCAATTTTAGCCCATAACAGATTGGCACCCAGACTACGACGGGCTTTACGTCAGCAGTATGTCGACCTCGTGACCCATATGAAATTGTTGCACAAGGACCCAGTGCATTTCGAAATCGAAAGAACAGCGTCGATGTTGAAAACCTCGGGCATGAACTGGAAAGCGGCGTATGTCAGAGCAATAGCACAAAAGTAGCATTTGTTTGAACGCATCATTAAACGACGTTAAAGCGTTACGAAAGTGTGTTAAAGCGTTGAGACGAGCGTCAAGGCGTACATAATGGGCGTTAAGGCGTAGCAGTGGGCGTTGGCGGGTGTTGGCAGGTGTTACTGTCTATGAAAGCGAGTGTGTTCCCAAAACACGCACAGTCGACGTTCAACCGTCAACTTATTCCGAGTGTGAACGCACGTTCACCAGACATTACGATATGATGCGACACCAGAAAAATATACATGGGATTGAAGACGCCGAGGAGTCCGTTGAATCGGATGCTGATACAGAGATCGATGAGAGTGTATCGACTGATACCGAATCCAAGATTGCTGACAGTCTACCTACTGATATGGAGAGCTTGACCTCAGATGGTCAACCTACATCCCAGGAAAGTGAGGCAGAACCTACCTTCTGGGATCGTATTGTGACAACAGCTATCAATACTCACGCTGAAGCGATGGAGGACGCGGGACAGGATAACTTACAACAGGTATACACCGAAATGCGGCCCCGCATCAGGAAAACAGACATGGCGATCTATGAACAGTATGCCTTACTACCGCTTGAAATGAAAGGCGACCCCACGCACAGGTCCATCATGAAGACCAAGCGTCGCTTGGAAGAGGCTATGGGGTTACCACCCACCGAGGCCCTGGAAAATGCGATAAGAATGCGCAAACAACTGTTTCAGGATATGCTGCCCAACGAATATCCAGGCCTGACCGACGCCGATTAGAACAAACGGATGAGAGCGAACAGGGCCGAAGATGGGGCTTTCTTAAGGACGGCTTCTGATTGGACAAGTGCAGCCGAGAATACATCTAACGGGCAAGAACGAATATGGCAGGACAAAATGGCGGTCTCTGATTGGACAAGAGTATTCTTAAATTGTAAACATACCCAACGCGGCTCCCCCAGCGTGGGTATGTTATGATGGAGGAGAAAATAAACTATATGAAAAAAAAGACTTGTTGTTGTTGTTGTTGTTCTCTCATCCTTGTTGTTGTTGTTCTTCTCTCATCTGTCTATATCATGGCGTCAAGTTGTTATGCTAGGGCGTTAAGGCGGACGTTGACGGGCGTAACTGCATTTCCAATGAATTAGCGACAATTCCATGAAAATCAGAGCTTTTGGGCTAATTCACCACGGGGTTGAAGCGTTGAGCTTGGCGTTGTCGGGCGTTGCTCACAATTCCCTGTTTGCGCATGCGCAGAATGGTGACAACGACCGAGGCACTAGTCCAGGCGGGTGCCCCCTCATGTGTGCTTCACATTGATACCTCATACGGCTCTATCGGCCCATTAGGGGCTCCCCTAGCTCCCAAAACGTCTATTTCCATACGCTTTTCCCACAATTCCCTGTCTGCGCATGCGCAGAAGGGTGACAACGCCCGAGCCACTAGTGCAAGCAGATGCCCCCTCATGTGTGCTTCACATTGATACCCCATACGACTCCATCGGCCCATTAGGGGCTCTCCTAGATCCCAAAACGTCTATTTTCATACTCTTGGTCTAGCGCGCATGCGCAGGATGACGTCAGTTTCACGTGTCACGCACCCTGTCGGATGCCTCTTCAAGAATACTTCACTTTGATACCTCACTCGATCCAGTCGGACCATTAGTGGCTCCCCTAGACCCCAAAACGTCTATTTCCATAGCCTTTTCCCACAATTCCCTGTTTGCGCATGCGCAGAATGGTGACAACGCCCGAACCACTAGCGCAGTCAGATGCCCCCTCATGTGTGCTTCACAGTGATACCTCACTTGACCCAATCGGCCCATTAGGGGCTTACCTAGATCCCAAAACGTCTATCTCCATACCCTTTTCCCATAATTTCCTGTCTACGCATGCGCAGAATGCCGATATTTCAACCCACACCCAGTCCGTGGGATGCCCCCTCATGTATGATTCACATTGATATCTCACTCGACCCAATCGGCCCATTAGGGGCTTACCTCGACCCCAAAACGTATATTTCCATACCCTTTTCCCACAATTCCCTGTCTGCGCATGCACTCGACCCAATCGACTGAATGGTGGCTCCCCTAGACCCCAAAACGTCTATTTCCATACCATTTGGCCACCGCGCATGCGCAGAATGGCGCTATTTCAATCCCGCACCCAGCCCATCAGATGCCCCTTCACGAATGCTTCACTTTGATACCTCACTCGACCCAATCGGACCATGCAGCGTATTTGTTTTCTGGGGACTACTTTTTCTCCGCGGAGGCGACGGCATCACCGCCAGACATGACCGCATCACCGCGGAGGAATACAAGGGTCACGTGACCTTGTATCCGAGTTTAACAGAATAAGCCGCTGCCACATTGGTCAAGTTTTTTTTACCAAATTCAAGATGGCGGCCAAACTCTGGCAGAGATCACTTTCCAATCTCCAGCGCCAACGCCTCAAGTTTAAGTGCAAAGGGGTCAATGCGACTTAAAATGCGGAGACACTACTACTATTGTCTAGCCATGGATTGTACTCTACGTTCTTTGGCTTCAATTTTAAATTTTCTCGCTGCGATAATCCCTTTTCTAGACTGAAATTTAAAATTAGTGTTAATTTTTTGACTGACAGACATGGCCAGTAACAAGTATTATTTTCTCAGAGCAAAGAACAGTAGACAACATAGTCAGAAATGAAATTCGTCTTATACCATACCCGAGCTGTACACAAATTCGATTAAGCTTTCGGATATTATTGCATCGACCGATCTTCAGTTTCAGCCCATGAAAATCACACCTGGAACGAATTATCGTAGAATGACTTTTCTACTAACTAACGTTGATGAAAACTCTATGTATTTTTTTCGAGAAAATCGCTTTTACCATTGTATATGTCGAGAATCTTCATGCGATAATATTAATATCAGTGATGGTACATGGTCAGTGTAGGAATTCTTATCGTTCATGTAAATAGTTCGTATACCCCCTCAGACAAGCGTCATAACGATTTTATTCCGCCGAAGAGCCTCTACGATGAAAACGATTAGATGTGATTTGTTTTCGTCGGACCATTTGAATTGAATAACATTTCCGGACCTAATGCGAAATTGACACACTATATCGCAAGCGCATCACGTCGCTAGCCACGCCCATCTTGAAAATTAAACCATGATTTTCCGTTATTCACAGTTAGTTTAAATGGTGGAAATCATGCTGAAAGCAAGACGTGTGAAGGCAAGGAATAGACTGCCTTTCGTGTGTTATCTGATTGCATTTTCTTTTCTTTTTTTTGTAATTTCCGCATGCGTCGCATCCCTATACCTCTTTGTTGTCGACATTTTTACTACGACTTCGAGCCATTATGGTACCGGTAGCTTGAACATTGGGATCACGTGATTTATTCAAACTCGCGGTCTTTGGTGAAACTCTGGTGGTTATACGTTCAAAATATCGCACTGTAACTGTAAAGATAATTCTTCTCTTGCAGCAAGAGGAGAGAATCAACAGAGCGTGCTTAGGTATAATCTACAACTGTTGTCTTTACGATAACACAAGGGAGCTGGTTATTGAAGGAGATTTCGTGCCCGTGCTGTACCCGTATTTATTGTCATTCAAAGATACGTTCAAATCCACGGCCCTGTTAGCTATGGCCTATCTTCTGGACGAGAAACAAAGTGCTCGCTTTCTCGCCGATTCCAGTCAGATGAAATTCCTCATAACGCTACTAGAGGGCGCTGCGGAGAGTAGTGAACGACGCTCCAAAGGCTGGACATCCGATGGATTGTTGAAAGGTATCGGTAAATTTAGTCTTGTATGTACATTGCTACTTGATGGAAGTTATCCTCTGTTATCAATGCGCATGTTTTGGGTTACAGGGCAGTGCCAAAGAAACTGGAGCTCTCCTGCCGTTATGGGACGATTAATTTAGTCCATACACCGTGGTTTTGATAGGTCCAGAATGCCAACCCAAGATATAAAAGTGTATAATCTCGCATTACTGGTTTGCATTCTGAAGAAAAATTGTACTGGATTTGGACCAGTATGTCATTCTCTTCGTTTCTAAACTTAATGTAGCGTACTCGTCTCTTAATTATGAACAACGAGAAAGATTCTTATCACTTCCAAGGCAGTCTGGCTCTACCATAGATCACGTGAGACATCTATTTATCCCTTTATATATGAAGAGCTCCACTGTTTTCACTGTCTCGAAACCTGATTATTGGGATAAAGGCATAACTGGAGTAAAGGAGTTACGGTAACATACGAAAAACTCCCTCAGTAAGTGAAACAAAAATATTAATTTCTTCAATTCTGCACAAAACGCTGTGTTTCGTAGAGATAAAAATATCCAAATTTACATTGTTACATTGTTGCGTCGAGTGACATTTGAAATTGAGCTTTCGTCTGGGGTTTTTGTATACATTTTAGAAAGGATTTCTTAATATATCTGAAATATGACATCTTGAACCAAAACAAACTTAGAAGTCTTCGAATTCACCACATCTGTGGTGATATTACATCAAGATATTATTTCGATACAAGGTGTATTGTTTCAGATATATCAATAAATCTTTGTTATAATGTATACGAAAAAGCAAGAAACAGTCGAAAGCCTAATTTCAAACGTCAATTGTTAGCGGATAGTGGGAAGATTTTTATAGGTGCAGTAATCTCACGCTATAAGCGTAATTTCAAAATATCGTTTGCGTGCGGTGTATTAAGCTGTACCAGGCCTGGGGGCCCAAATTTTCTAATGCATCTCCGGAATTACGTAGAATTGAGAGCTGAAACTCCGTGAGTTCGTAGCTTATCACATTGGGGTCAGTTTTAACCTATTTGCACAACCCACGAGCAGAGTATCGTGGATAACTTCAAAATGATGGCCATGCAGGGCACAGAAAAGTGCCGTTTTCGTCATTTTTCTTCAAAATACTTGTTTTTCTCTGAATAAAACCGAGCAAAATCTATTTTATTTCACATAAGATTATTATTTACGAACTTATCACACAGTTTATGCGAAGAAGTAAAAAAAGAATAAAAATAAAAATGCATTCCTGGAAAAGGCCGCCACTGTAACGTAATTAGAAAGCTCGATCTCAGAGTATAGTGTGGTGAGTTTCAGCTCCCTAGCTCAATGGATAAGAAAAGTATCCCCCCCGCACCCAATAAGAAAAACATGCCCCCCCCCAACCCGAGGCCTGGTAGGGTTAAGCCAGGATTATTTTAGTCCAACTGCTGACATGCGCTGTTCGTGATTTTTTCGGGGCTTGCTGATGCCATCGTTCAATTTAGCTGTTCATATATTTCTTTACAGTTTAACGTTTTCAATCTGTTGTTGGTTTTCTGGAGATATTATGTATTTCTGATTTACCAGAATGCTGATATTGATCTGCTCCATTCGATCTCGCGGTGTATTTGATAGGATTGGCGAGAATATCCATCAATGACGCTAACAAGAAAGGTCTGGTGAAGGAAGGAATTCTCCTGGTGTTACTGAAAATGGTCGAGTCTTCTCATCTCTGGGAACAAAGAGGTATGGTTTATTTTAACCATTAGAAATTTCATTTCATAAAGAGCTGGAGATGTGGCACTAAGATGTTGTGCAGCAACGTATCTTTCAAACATTCGCTTCCCGGCACTCTTGTGGGTTAAAGAATGGCATAATATTTCTTATGTTTTATTGACTTAAAAGGAATTGGATGCAGTTAGGCATGTAGGTTCAATGCAACAAGCCGGAATTGGGGATATAACACGGTTAAAATGATATACGAGAAGATCGCATTATGTGCTTGTATCAACAACGAATATTTTCTCTCACATTGGCGTTCGTCATGGTGATAATTTAAGTCCAACGTCGTTCAAAAATATTTCCTGACGATTTACTCTGGAATTTGAACCAGAACTCGATTCAGTATATGTATCAATAACTCGAAACTTGATGTTTTACAGTATGCGAATGATTTATTTTTATTTTCGAGTAGTCCAGATAGATTGCAACAACATATATATACTCTAAATGAATACTGCAATGAATGGCAATTAAAAATAAATATTGTTAAAAGAAAGATTATAAAGTTCAGTTCACGCCCAAGCCTTTTAAAAATTCCTTATTGGAAATAATTGTTGAAAATTGTTATGAACTATCTTGGAATCAATTTCACAGCGCCCGGGTACTTCACCAAAGCTAATCTGGAATTGAGGAATAAAGGACCGAAAGCATGCCATTATGTTTATATCATTAAAATCATAAGATATACAGTCTCGGCCACAATGGTTGGTGCATTTGGTAGAAAATTCGAAGCGTTGACAGAAGAGTAGTTCTGGCGAATCAGATTGATTCTTGAGTATTTCTGTCGACGGTTCGAGAATATCTGAAGGAATACCTGTTTTCTTGAGCTTTGATCAACAATCTGCCTATTTCGGAACTCGAATAGTGGAACATTTCAGACGAACTATCATTAATCTATGCTAAATGCTAGGAAAGGCAATGTGAATGAAAAGCGATTTCTTTTCCCAAAAAAACTATTGGCGGAAAGCTTTCCGAATATAAAAATCGCTTGCAATCACATTGTAGTCAATCGAAATTCTTTGGTATGTTGAGTTTCCAAGTTTAACGTCATTATTGACGTAAAACGTCAAGGTATGCTACTTACTAGATTCTGTTGCAAAGGAATCTGGTTACTGTCCTTTTTTTCCAGAAACGCTGCTTCCAATCGTTTCAAATGTATCGTTTAAACATCCCTTGCCGCAAATACACCATCCATAGCGTCCAACAAGTGTTCCATGAACTTGAAATCTAAGGAGATTGGATGATGGGCTATGTTTTCTACAGAATGGATTAAAGGAAATTCCCCAACATGTGACTCTGACGAAGAGGTGCATTAATTTTTGCCCTATCGCAAAAAAAATGATGTTCCTTCCGTATGCATTCCTGAGACCCGCTCTAGTGGCATTTTGTTGAGAAGTAAGATTAGATTATAAGAAGAACTGTAATGCGATCGGCACTTTGAATCAAACACTTCGTTTGGCAACTGTATTTCGTGTTGATGGTTTACTCTACACCTTCATGGCACAATACGTCGAGCTAAGCCATCATACCTCACTTTGGAGAAGAAAACCTGAGCTCGACAGCAACAGCTTGCTGAAACCACCGACTAGCTGCCAAGCAATGTCCATACTGGGCCGACACGAGACGTCGACGGCGACGATGTAGGGTTAAATTGGATGTGCAAGTCGTCTGTGTTCACGTCCACTTTTTATCAGGATCTGTGACGGTAAGCTGTCCGTGAGACATTTTGGGGAAAAATCTACTTTTGAGGTCTCACACCAGTCTCTTAAATCTTCTGATTCAAACACCAGAGAACACCTATCCGAGCATCCTGACCGTACATTTATGCCAAGGGGTGTTCACACGATTCTCCTAATGCAAATTGCAGTTGCTGTTGCGACAGAATGAGACAGTTTCATCCATTATGGGTTGCGAAACCTTGCGACAAGCATACCATGCCGTTTTACGCCAACAAGTGACGCGCAGAGCAATAAGCCAGCATACCAAGGAACATTAAATGACTACGAGGTGGCCGCGAACACATTTTTTCCAAATGGTTACCATAGACGAGCGGCGATTGGAAAACAACGCCTTATTTTAGGAGTAAAATGCATCCCCCGTACACAGAGGAAAAAATATATCATTTGAAAGCTTAGTCCCTCTTCTTTCAGATGAGGTAGGATGTGGTGGTGAAAACTATTGCCGTGTGCTAGAAAAATTAGGAAATGCAAGAACCATTGGATTGCACCTTTCTACTTTTAAAATGGGGGTATAGGTATTAATATGACTGTATCTTCACTCGTACCAGGCATATGGCAAAATGGTTGGTGTCAATTGATTACGCAAAGGTTCTTCAGTCGTCTAATATCAAAAACTATTTTGAGGTCATTGACCTGTGACGTCACAGGGGGACCATCTCCAAAATACAATTAAATTGCGTCAAAAGCACTAAAAACTATGTCAACAGTTTTTTTTGTGGGTAAAATACTTCATTGTTAAATGGCCAAAATGGTTCTTATGTCGAATATAGTCATCGGTCAAATACTTCGGCAAAGATTTGGTGCAATTACCTTTTAAATCCTCAATTTAACGACCGTCATTCACCATAGTATATTAGGTAAAAAACATTCAGAGTCATTTGACGTCGTAGTTGTATATTGTTTTGTCAAACGTACAAATTAGTTTAGAATTGTAACAGGGGTTCTTTTCAAAATATCCACAAAACATACGGGAAGACGCAGAGTGGCACAGAATTACAAAATTGGCGAAAGAGTGCTGTGAGCATCAGTTTTTACGTCAATTATTTATCTAATTTTTTTGAAGCATTAAATAGATCACTGCAATACAGGAACTTGTCTATAAACATACCCACTCTCCTGGTATTTCCCGACCCCACAACGGCCTGAGTATAGGAGTTTCATTATAACATCACTATATGTAGCATGTACCTCAGAGCAGTTGCTGCAGATATTTTTGGGATTATAAATTCTGTATATCCCTGGCATATCTTTTATCAGGGGCCAAGCCTAATCATAAATACAATAGGACAGTCTCGGGATAGAACTATTTAATAAAATAATAATATTTATTTCAGACACAGATTCTATAGAATGAACAAATAAATAATAAGATGGCAGCCAAAAGACAAATTACTAGCGCGTTACATAGACTTGGCTAGACCAATGACAAACTAAACGCGAAGTCTGAGACAAATCGGAATGCCGCAAAGTTGTAAGTAAGAATTTGTCTGTCGACATAAATCTGTTCCGTAGAAAATTAATCTGGCGTCGAATAACCTCATTAAAGCTGGGTACAGAGTTAATCTCAAACATGTACAGTAAGTAGCACTTCAATTGGGCGTGGAGTGCATCAACCTGCGAAATACGTTGCCGTATGTGTTTTTTACAGTTACAAGACCGCAAATAGCTGCAATAGATACTGGTAAAGTACGACAAGAGAAGTTGCTTCTTCTCATCTTGAGAACACATATAGAATTTTCGAGTCAAAATGTTGGCACGAATGCATAATTTTCTAGTTTGCACAGTCATCATAACTGTCAGTGAGATCGCTGGAGATAAAATGATCAAGACATTCGGCGCTGTCTAGGTACTTCAGCTGTGAGTCAGTTTAAAGAGGTCCTTGAACCTAAACGAAAACATAAGAATTTCTTAACTTTCAAGACAATATTATTGTCAGTCACAAAAATATCACATATATCAAGTGGATTATGAAGGCCCTTGACAGAGGGTCTAATAAGGCATAAGTCGTCAGCGTACACTAGATGGTTAAAGAAGACCTCGATTACATTACATCCTAAATTGGACCGAGATATTTTGATTACAAGCGTCTGGTCCGTCATTCATAATTCAGCCGTCGTCCATTAGAGAATATCCGCGTCCATAATCCAAAGACCTATTCCATATAACAGTATTACCACCAAATTCAAAAAGACAATCATGTATACATAAACATAGGCTTGTTTCCTGCAAGAGAGAAGCGGTCAACAGTTCTAAATGATGCCGGCAAGACATGTTCCAAAAATATCAAATCCGTATCGCTGATCACTATTCCTAATCCATAATATTCGTTGTAAAGTCGTCATCTAAAGAATGATGTATCTCTGTCACGCTTTGATTGCGCTTGTTCATATGAGTACCATGAGGATCTTGAAGTACATGGGCTCATACGGCCCCTAGCCCCGGGTTAAGCGGAATTAGACACATGTTACGAAACGTAGCCCCATAGATCTTGCACGCTACGTTCGTATTTTGCTATCAGCATGCGATATGTATCGCCAAATTTGAGAAACTTTGAGTGGAGGCGCTTGGTGGTGTAGCCCTGTTTTATAAGTTTCTGCAACAATGTTTTGTGACGTTGATTAAAATCGTCACATTTAACACAGAATCTAGCAATTGCTACTAGACGTGATATGTATACGCCATATGCAGGTCCCACTGGAATATTACTGTCCAGAAAGGGATAGTTAACGATGTCGAAATTAGATGTCGAAATAATGTCGATGTCGAGTTCATGTATGTATAGACATTAAAATACAGAGGAGACAGAAATCCTCCTTGACGAACTCCATTTCCAGCAGGGAACCCTCCGAGAAGGCATATCCACATCCGGGTAGCTATGAAAGGTGCAAAAGGACGCCACTGCCCACGTGACGTGGGTCAAGATTAGTCACGGGCTAATGCTTTAAAATTGACAAACACAAATCATCGCATGTAAATCTCCGTGGATAAAATAATGGAGCATTCCAATGTTAATAAATGGTTCGCTTCTTAACCTTGGCATGACGCCACATGGGCCATGACGTCGTTTTGCGTCTTTTGTTGTCAGAGACTTCCATATCGGGACTGTTCTACTAATATTTATGATGTATAAACTTCAATATTATCATCTCGCTTATTCTGTGTTTCGCAATGGTGTCAAGGCAGAATTGGTGGTTTTCAAGGTAGATAAGGCCCAAGTTCTGTACAGAATTATTACCGTTTTATTATCAGAGGTATGAGGACAAAATTTTCGCTCATAAAGATCTTTTGTGGGTATTGAAAAATACCATTCTCATTTCGATTTTATCGGATATACGCATTTCATGTGTATTCATTTGTATTCTTAAACAGCATTGTTTCTTTTAGTGGAGCCAAGTCGTCATTATGGTTGTCGCTCTTCTGTACTGGAGGTCCGTCGTTAACTGGAGCTAGGAATTCGTATAGGCACGGCTGATAACGAGTATTCATACTACTTTAATATTAGGTGTTACAGTCTGGATCTCAGCGGTATTATTCTGATGTGTGTCTCGGATCATGCCATTTTCGTTACACGAAAGACACAAGAACAACATCATGTGAGCATATATGGCCACTCGCACGTAGAATCAGTATTCGGGGTTGAAATACGCCAGGAATGTGGGTATGTTAATGTGTCAAAACAGAAAATCTCGAATTGAGATTGGTATTTTCCAATACCTACAGAACTCCAGAAGCGAGAATTCTGTCCTGGCACATATGATAAAGCAGTACGGTAATAATAATGAACAGAACCCGGACCTTACGGAAGACAGCGCTGAATAATCATGAAATTTGTCAAAGTATTTTTCAATTCCTACAGAACTCCAGAAGTGAGAATTCTGTCCTCACATCTTTGATAAAACATACCCACAGTAATACTACTCTACAAAAAATGCACCTTATCGACATTGGAAACTGTGGAATACAAGCGTCTAATCTGTCACTCAATATTCAGCCTGCGTCCATTAAAGGATTTCCGCGTCAATAATCCGATGGCCCAATTCATAAAATAACAATGTCACAAAATTATAAGTATAAATCATAATATGCGTAAAACTAGGCAGATTTCCTGCAACACAGAAGCGGTCAACAGTTTTCAATGATGCCAGCAAGACATCATGATGTCACAAAAATATCAAATTCGTATCGCTGATGAGTATTCTTAATCTGTATGATATACGTTGTAAAGTCGTTATCTGGAATATGATGTATCTCAGTTACGCTTTGATTGTGTCTGTTCATATGAAAACCACGAGGATCTTGAAATACATACGTTCATACAATCCCTAGCCCCGGGTTAAGCGGAATTAGACACTAGTTACGAAACGTACCGCCATAGATCTTGCACGTTCAACATGCGATATGTATCGTCAAATTTGAGAAAATTCGACTGGAAACGCTTGACGATATAGTCCTCTTTTACAGGTTCATATAAAGACATTGAGAGATACAGCATACACATGAAATGTGTCAAAGCAGATAAATCTCCAATTGATATTGATATATGTCAATACCTACAGAACTCCAGAATCGAGAATTCTGTCCTGACAACTTAGATGAAAAATAGTAATAATTCTACAGAGGACTTGGACATTATGGATCTTGGAAACTGCGGACGACATCTGAAGAAACAGCGCTATTAAACAACGCTACAGCAGAAACGTCATTAGAAGCGATAGTTCTGCCCTGACATCATTAACAACCCGAATAATACTGTACAGCAGCACAAGCGAGATCATAATAGTGGATATTATATATCATTAATATTGATTGTATTGAAGATTAGGGCTGATCCTTGTTGAGAGTTATGTTTGGAATATATACTCGACAAAATATCCGAAACGACTGTTTTGAGGTACATGAGTACATATAGTGATGTACTATATTCAGGCTGTTTGTAGGGTCAGAACATACCTGGAGAGTGGGTTTGTTTATGGACATTTTCTTGTATGATATTAAACTGTACAAGTAGGTTTCCAAGAACATACTCGTGATGTGACAAGTTTAATGCTAAGTTTAGATGACCCCCTGAATAGTTTTAAAATTTTCAAGAAGGTTGAAAATCAGGGACCTGTAATTCGGTATCCACAAATCTTAGCAAATGTGGTAGATTACCAAGAACCTATTGTGAGAAAACATGAAATTGCAATAGTAATTATGAGATGACCCCCACTCACAACGATAATCAAGATAACCTTTCATATTGCTTTAAAATTAACAAGAGATAAAAGAAAACATTGAAATATACACATTAAATCATAAAACATTCATATCAAGTATTGCTGAAGTCAGATGTTTGGCAATCTTAGATAAACGCTTAGTAGACATAGAAAATGTATAATTTTGAGATACTTCTTGTACATATATTCTATTTTCTAATGTAGTGAGAATCCTTAAACAACCTGTGCTTTTCATGTAATGATACACAGCACCGCTGACAATAACTTGGCATAATTATATGAATTTCATTACATTGAATAACTTAGTAAAGAAACCATAATTGTGTATTTAGAAAATATTCCATTCGGAATTTGGAGATGACCCGGAAGTGACATCATGATTCAAGATATCTTAAAATAACTGTTATCAATCGATTACCCGTTTAATGGAGAGGAAATTGCTACCTCACACTATAGGATGTGGCCGTGTGGGGGGGGGGGATGCATTTTACTCCTAAAATAAGGCGTTTTTGGAATCGCCGCTCGTCTAATGCAGTAGTTAGTGTTTTTTACCTAATACACTATGGTGAACGACGCTCGTTAAATTGAGGATTTATAAGGTAATTGCACCAAATTTTTGCCGAAGTATTTGACCGATGATTATATTTGACGTAACAATCATTTTGGCCATTTAACAATGAGATATTTCACCCACAAAAAACTTTTGACATGGCTTTTAATGCGTTTGACGCAATTTAATTGTATTTTGGAGATGGCCCCCTCTGTGACGTCACAGGTCAATGACCTCATATTTGTTTTTGATATTAGAGGATTGAAGAACCTTTGCGTAATCAGTTGACACCAACCATTTTCCCCTATGCCTGGCAGGAGTGAAGATATAGTCATTTTGATACCTATACCCCCATTTTAAAAGTAGAAAGGTTCAATCCAATGATTCTTGTATTTCCTAATTTTTCTAGCATACGGCAATAGTTTTCACCACAAAATCCTACCTCATCTGAAAGAAGAGCTAAGCTTTCAAATGATATATAGTTTGCCTCTGTGTACAGGGGGTGCATTTTATTCCCCAAAACAGGGTCCCGGCCGCTCGTCTACCAGTGTCACCTTCTTAGTGGGAAAATTACTTTTTATTCGCTTTGCCGTTCTCAGGAATTTGCATAGATTAATGATAGTTCATCTGAAATGGTACACTCTTCGAATTCCAATACAGACAGATTGTCGAACAAAGCTCGAGAAAACAGGTAATCCTTCGGTGTTCAAGAAAAGTCCGAAGAAATACTCAAAAATCAATCGAATTAGCCAGAACTACACTGTTCTCTTAAAGTTTCGAATGTTTTACCAATCCACCAACTGTTGTGGCCGAGACTCTACACTTTGGAGAACTGTTATGGAATCATAACTGTATCTGTCTTATGAATGTTATGTGGTGGAACAACCTATATCATTTAATGGGAGAATAAAATTCAAGTATATTAAGGAGATCCTAGACAATTTGAAAATAAAATTTTATTTTTCTTATATTTCAACAACATGTAGCGCAACCCTTCAACATTCAGAATAAAGGTTAAAATTCAGGGCTCACCAGGCTTATTTTTACATAATGCGGTCAAATAACCCTGACTTCGCTAAGTCAGTTTACCAGTGTTACTTCGTTTAGGTCGTATTTTCTCAAAATTCGGAATAACAGATTATCCAATTAAGAAATTATTTCGCAAAAGTTCTGTTAATATATAAAGGCCTATCTATGTTTCCCTTTTCCATAAAATTTTCTTTAAATATCGCTGTTTTGGTAGATGCTCAGAAACATGCGCTGTAGACGTTACATTGCATTTGTATGGAACCTTCTTAAGCACTAGCGGTACACTTGTGTCTGTAACAAATTGCTAGCCGTGCATTTCCCTGGAACATTTTAGCACGGTTGTGTGAAATGTACACGTGTCAGGAGCAGATTTTCGTTTGGGAGATTCTATTCTACAAGGCGAAAAACGATGGGGTCGTTTGCTTCATACAAACACAAGTTTAACTGTTGTTTCAGTCGTGAAATTGATTAAAAAACGACACAAAGAGACCTATATCACTTATATTCCACACACTGACTCTGCTGACAGAATCACTCCCCATTTGAGAGACCACATTAACTCGTCCACTGATATTGGCACGATGCTAACCGAGACGGGAGTATCTTACCAATATTAGTGGAAGAGTTTTTTCAACGAAGGGGAGAAAGGATGTCAAAGTTTATCATATGTTTTCAAATATGCTTTCATTATCATCTTTGTTGATAATCAATTCCAGTAGTACAATAGAATAGAAATGTTTTCATGGGCGCAGTTTATATTTTATGGCAAGGGCGAAGAATTTTCTTAACCGTGCGTCAAATAACCATTGAGCATGCCTTTGAAAACATTATTTCTTAAATATTGTACAATATACGCGGCACCTATTTAGATTTCCGATGCCTAATAGCATCAATACCACAGGACAAAAAAATCAGGATAAAGTCAAATACATGTGCGGGAACGGAAGAGAAACCAGATTTTTCTTCACCTTAGGGATGTGAACACAAGGAAATAAATATATATTCCACAGAAATTTTCAATATAAATTAGTATATAAAATTTGGGCAAAACAATCAGTTTTATTCAAGATCGAATTAGTAGACAACGATAAATATAAATTTTGTTTAAACAACTCTGAGAGTATTCAACAATTGTTTCTTGAATGTTCTCAATGTGGAAACAATTTAACATTCTTCTTCGTCTTTGAATATTATATTTGGCAATTTTGATGCTCCTATTGAGAAAAACCACTTGATACTTTCGGCAAAATATCATATATTTAGATGCAGTCTCACAAACCATATGAGTACTCTTGCCTTATTTTCAATATATCGGCAAATATTTAAAATAGAAAAAAGTCATTTCATCAATTTGAGAACAAGTGGAATTTAATGAAAGTATTCTTTGAAAGAGTCTGAAAGATGGTTTATTAATATTATGATTATCAATCGAATGGTGAGCGACTTGGTGAAGGATATAGTGCTTGTAACACTACGTATTTAATGACTGCATATGTTGTACGGTCTATTTCATGTCACTCAATGTTTGATTAAGTAAGGTCTCAATTGTTTGGGGTTTTGTTTTTGTTTTTTCTTCAAACGTGTTTTTTTCTATGTTTTCTTTTGTATGGGGCCGTATGAACCCATGCACTTCAAGATCGTCATGGTTCATATGAACGGTCATAAGAAAATCGTGACTGAGATACATCAGTCTCAAGTTGACGACTTTACAACGAAAATCAAATGGATTAAGAATACTGATCACCGAACGGATTTGATATTTTTGAAACATCTTGATGTCTTTTCGGCGTCTCTGAGAACTGTTGACAGCTTCTCTCTTGCAGGAAACTAGCCTATGTTTACGTATACCATGATTGTTCGCATTCTTGCTAATGATGTTATATGGATAATGTCTTTGGATTATGGACGCGGAAATTCTTTCATGGACGACGGCTGAATTCTGAATGACAAACTAGACGCCTGTATTGTTGTCCCTTTGATGTATCCAATTTAATGTATGTATCGATGTCGAAATATGCAAGATTTACTAAAGACACAATCAATTAAAAAAAATTCATACTACATGGTAATTGTTTAGAGAGCGTTCCCGTTTAACTGACCTTGACCTATTTTATCAAATTCAAATTCTAGTTATTGTAATATCTCTGGACGTCATGGCTATAGGCTCTCCAAATTCACACTACGCATGTTCACCTGGTGATTGACTAGAAGCCTATAAAAGTTGACCTAACTTGACCTGTTTTATCAAGGTCAAATTATGGTTAATGCGATATGTTTAAAGGATTATTACTAGGCTTTTCAAATTCATACTTCATATATGACTGGTGATGAGTAAATGCGTATTCAAGCTGAACGGCCGCGTCCTATTTTATCAAGGTCAAATTTTATGTTTTAAGATTATAGGTAGACTTTCTAAATTCATACTACCGGTAATGATCTAGAAGCAAATATACAAACTGACCGAACTTGACCTGTTTTTTTGTTTTTTCAAGGTCAAATTCTAATTATATAGATTGTAGGATTATAGGTTTCCCACAATCAGGTCATATGTAAATGGTGATGGATGAGTTTGTTGAAGATGGCCGTGACCTATTTTACTAAGACTCTAGTGTTTCAAACGAAAACTGCAAAATCAGAGTTCTCTTGAAATTTACATACTAAAACATCAACCCGTGAAAACATTGCGATAGTCAATTGCATAAAAATAGATGTATGATTGATCGAAATGTGCTTCGTGACCTATTTTCAACTGATAGTTTTGAGGCATTAATCTTTTTTTCTCTTGTAATGAAAATATTTCTCAATATATTAGAAAGACTGATTATTTGGAGCAACAAAGAACGATTTTGGTTTGAGGTGTCATATATTTGCTACAAGAGAAAATTGCCCCCAAAATGCCGAATTGACCACGGTACACATTTTGATTAATCATAAATCTAATAATATGCAAATGACTCTAGCATTTTGGTCGAGGCTGACATTTCTTTATGAAACTTCAATGAAAGTCTGATTTTTGCAGGTTTTGCATTGAAAATAAAACAAAACGTCACACAGAAAGGATTTTTTTGCGTATTTAAACGTCACTTATCCTTTTCAATTGCCCAGGAGCCACAGAAATAATATGGCTATTAGCATATGATGACTACAACAAGAATCGAATTGTGGAAGAACCTGGAATGGTCGACTTGCTTCATCGGCTGACAGAAAACCCAGATGATACTGTCAAACGTCACGCGAATGGTGCATTGTGGGTATTGAGAAACATGTTATCGGTACAAAGGAGGGCGGGTAAGTGCTTATGAATCAACATCTCTCAAGTTATGATGACAATATGCGGTCATGGATGAAATGGCTAATCATATTCTCAGTTTATAATAAATGGACACAGTGTACAGAATCTGACCGGCGCATCGATACATGTGAGCATGCTGAATGCGAAGATCCTCGCATCTACCAATACAGTTTTAGATACAATACTAGAAGTGGAATACATTGTTGTACACAGCTCTGATCGGTTCGAACCAGCCACAACTGCTCATGTCAATAATGCCTCCGGTTTAAATCACAGGTCACGAGTGTTGATTCCCGTTATCGCGCTCATACTCATTACCGGTTATTTTGTGGAAGCTAACTCCTTCTCCTACATGCTAGTCACTCGTATTAACTTTTCCAACGCTGAAGATTAGCTGTACACGAGTTGTTTTCACAGCGACCCCACCTCCCTCATATCAAGGTAGACGCCATTCCTGTCAAGTGCGCATGCGTATTGACCCCGAAATACACAATATGGCGTCCACCGTAATATGGGAGATGTGGGGGTCGCTGTGATAACGACTCGTGTACAGCCAATCGTCAGAGTTGGATAATTTAATAAAAGTGACTAGCCTGGAGGAGACGAAGTTAGATTCCAGAAAATAACCGATTAGGAACACCAGCGTGATAATTTATACGGTACGAATTATGCTTAACGAAGATCAATACACGTGATGACCTGTGACTATCAACCGCAGGCATTATTGACAAGAACAGTTGTTTTACAGAAGCATACAGTAGTCTAAAAGAGTTATTGTGGATTCTAAAGTAATTAACCGGCACCTCTGCCACACAGTTACGGACTGTAAATTTCATTTATTCTATTACAAACTCCAATCTATACGACATGCATATTCACCGCTGTAAAGTTAAAGTCTCTATACTGATTGCTATTATTGTATTAATGTATTAACCCTACCTGGTCTGGGCTAATTGAGGAATGTCTTGGCCCGGGAGTCATTTCGGCCTTCGCCCCTAAATATGTTTTTCGTAGAATTTATCCATTATCTCTGCTCGGATGGGTATGTGAATAGACTACAAATGACCCGTGTTTGGTAGGGTCTCCCTCTCAGGCCAGGTAGGTTCAAGATATAACTATCAAATGAAATTGAATATTTAATAAAAACAAGTGCGTGACTCGATACATTCCTCTAATCATTATCTAATTATTAAGTTTTGTTTCACGGTTTTTCAACAGCAAAATTTGAAAGACCTTCTCCTAATGCTAATAAGCGTGCCGTCGAGGAGCACGTGATGATCAGCTACCAATGGAGCGACCAACCAATCCTGCTGCAAGTGAAAGAGAGGCTGACCTCCAGGGGTTACAAGGTGTGGATGGATATTGAGAACATGCACGGGTCGACGCTCCAGTCCATGGCTGAGGCGGTGGAGTCCTCCTCCGTGGTCCTCGTCTGTCTATCTCAGAATTACAAGAACAGTCCCAACTGTCGGGCAGGTAGGTTGAGTAAACGTATTTGGGCACGAGATATAAACCTAATTGTTTTGTTTTTTTGCTGTCAAAGATATTCTACTGGAATACCGTACAGGAAGTTCCCAGCGAAAGAGTTTCGACTTCTGTTGCTCTGTATGTAATGCTACAGTTATTTTTACACGTCCATGTTTGTCATCTTTTTTCACATTTGATCATTCTTTATGAAATACTTGAATGAAACTGAAACAGCGGATATTCCTTATTACATATTCCTCGCTGAATAATATAACAGAACCGCCATTGGTCGAGTGTGTATACTTTTCGCAGAGGCAGAATACGCTTATCAACTACGCAAGAATATCGTTCCGTTGAAAGCTAAAACGAACTACAAGCCGGACGGATGGTTGGGAATACTGGTGGGGACGAAGTTATTCTATGATTTCAGCGGCAAGTACAGGTTTGATTCCAAACTGGAGGAGCTGACCAGAGAACTGAGTCTCACACGTCGGCGTTCCGACAAAGGGTCAGAGGTTTGTATGTTGTAGAGGCATTTATTACTATTGATGAGCAACCTTGTTTCTCCATTATGTATTGCAACCTTCAGTGTGGGGAAGAGTTGCACTGCCACTTTTCTGGACTCTTTTCTCTGCCCACTGATCCAGTTCAACCTTGCGTTAATGACCTGAAGATTGTCTGCCTATTTAGCTACAGTAGTAATGGAAAAGGATATCCCCAGAAAACAGGAGATATGAAATCGGTTCAGAGATAATGATGATGGACCAATCAGAATCATGTATACGGCCGCCGTTTTGGTTTACCTGACTATAAATTTCCAAAGAATCCTCGGCCATGTTTGATCACGTGACAATACAGCCTTTTGAAATCCGAAAGAATCATCGGCCATGTTTGATCGCGTGGCAATATAGCCTCTAGAATTTCTAAAGAATCCTCGGGCATGTTTGATCACGTGACAATACAACCTTTTGAATTCCGAAAGAATCCTCGGCCATGTTTGATCACGTGACAATTTGTCCTATATAGCGATGTATTGCGATGTATTTAGATGAACGCTATTGTAAGGATGAAAATAAGGGAAGGTAGTTGTATATTAAATTTGGAGACTACAACGCGCATGCGCGACTTATTCGTAATATATAACTACAACCCAAAGTTCGTCTCATTTGACGTCATTAAACTGGCAAAATTTGTAACAGCCAACCATAATCAATATGAACAGAGGAAAAAAGGAACAAATCCATTTCTTGTAATATATTAGAGGACACAGTGAAAATAATACAAAACTCGTGTTATAATGTAATACATGTTCTATTTAAGAACTCTTGACATGACAGCATGAATGTCCATTATATTCCTGTAATCGTTTTTCTAATTTTACTTCACTCATCCAAAGAGGAATGAGACCAATAAAGTTATACGATGGTGAGTTCGCACACTGCCATGTTTATAGTTTGACTATTACAAATTTTCGATTTTGAATATGTAACCTTAATTCCGGTCTGATGACGGCATCATCATCTAATTGTCATACTTTATATGGTGTAAGGTTACCTCTTCATCTATGTCAACCAAACTCAAAAGCAAACTTTCTCTGGAGTGCCCCGATTACAATGTAATTATTAGATAAGTAAATAGTCGCTATTCTTAGGGACGTCATACCAGTAAAGGAAACTTATTCACTTACATGCATGGTTGTCTGTTTTCATGTAATTAGTAAAGAAAATGCTGTATTCTTTCCTCTATGTTCTCTAGATTATAACTATCGATAGAGTTACTTCCCCTTTTCTGTGTATATACTGGTTATGGTCCTACGAAGAAGGCTATCATCTGCAAATTGTCCGGTAGTCAGTGAGTGAGTGAGTGAGTCCACCCGAATCCTTTCGTCGGAAAAATAAGGAGAACCGTTGACATCAGAACGTTGATTTTTTGCATGAAGGTGCATTAGGGGACTGTTACCAGCTGTTACCTACTTTTGATGAAAATTTCTGGTGATTTTTGATGAAAATCACTGGTGATTCTGACTTGGGCTGTGCCCATCTTAATATAGGCAGGATTTCTACTTGGGGCGGGGGGATTTCTAAGAGTTCAGTGCGTGTCGGAGTCCTAATGCCTACCCTACTTCGTGGGTCCTGTGACGTTAGTTACACTGCCATGCTTATAGTTTGACTATTACAAAGGACCTTGTACGATAAGATGGACAAACGGCCCCGGCGTACAGTCTATTCACAGCGGATCACGTGACTCCAGTGGAATTGAATGGATTCGGGATGACCGCAGAGAGCGCGGTTTGCAAGGCCAAGCATATTTTACTCGTGGTTTTACACCCTTTTCCTTCTCATTAGACTGATGCTGTTATATGATATCTTCATGCCGACTCTGTTACGTTAATGCCGTTAATTACATAAATAAAAAGTTGAATACGGAAATGAAATGAATAGATTTTACTCGCCACTCGCTGAATTGAGTGTCCGCAAGTCTCATTTTTTTTAAAGAGAACCAACAACAACTCTCGTAGGGTCAATTTTTTTTTGGCGTGTGCAATATACTGTAAATATACCCTCATGTGCGGTAGGTGACGAGCATCCTATATGGCGTTCGACTGACAACCACTCTCAATGTGGTAATAAGGGTAATCAGCAATGTTTAAAGTTCCGAATGCATATGCTCTCAGTTCATCATGCCCATAGTAATTGTTGCACGACCAGTTTCATTTGACCGAAAGGTCTTTCTGGGTTTACGCTGATCATCAGCTGCACATGCGCCACGTCTTTACTGGTGGTAGAACTGTTATCGTTAAGGGTTGAAATAGATGCGCTATGGCCGTAAACTACACTTGTCTATTTACCCATTATGGTTGGTCAACAGATAATTTTCTCATTTGGCCTTGATTTCGTCTTGCCAGGCTAATTGTTGATATCGCCTACATCCCAAAGGGATATATATGTACGAATTCAACGCACAGAACTAGTTCCCTGAGATCACTTTTGATACGACTAAATACTAAGTTGATCAAATAAGTTCAGATACTGTTGTGTGCAATTCTCTAATCCCGCGGACAAAGCTAGCACGGGAAGATAACACTTTGCAACATTTGCTGAATATTATATCTTGAGATATAGACAATTTCCACTCATTATAAATATTCACATATATATTGTAATCATGGCGAAAAATCGAAAAATGCATAAAACTATTAAAACATTTTGGACGAATATTTTGGGATTCGAACCAGCAGATCATTCAATCAAAACGATAACTGTTCTCGCGACTCTATCCATACGGCCACCTCGTACTTGTACATATAACATAGCTCCAATTATCGTATTTGAAATTGAGCATCAACTGACCAAAAACAATATTCCATAAAGTTTCATTTTTTATATGAAGATAAACGATAATCAAAACGTGCTTTGTTGAACAACTAGGGATTCAAAAGAGGACTGTTATGTGTGAATATTTTTGTGGTTATAGTTTATCTTCATATATTTACAAATAGGCAAACCGTGCTTTTTCACCCCAAAACTGTCAATTTCACACAAACCTACTACTTTGGAATTCTCGTGTTAACAAACCATGGCACTCATGCTCCCAATATTTCAAAGAGAGTTAAAAATAATATCATAGTTTATGCTAATCGAGACGAGCATTTCATATTTTAAGTTTCATTTTTCATCTACAATCGTACCTCACCTGGGGCGGTTTGTCCAGGCGGTTTGTCCAGGTCCTTTTTCGATTTTGAATATGTAACCTTAATTCCGGTCTGATGACGGCATCATCATGTAATTGTCATACTTAATTTATCGCCTTTGCCTTAAAATTATTGATATATGATAGAGCAGGCGTCAGACCCGACATTCAATATTCTGCCGTCGTCCATAAAAGCATTTCCGCGTCAATAATCGAATGATCTGTTTCATATGAAAGTTAGATTCAATGCCAAATGAGTAAGAAATAAAAATTATGAAAAGCCAATATGATGGAACTATGGTATGTACATAGCTCGGATTTTCCACTACATACGCTGCCTGGCTATATTTATGAAACGCTTTTTGACATCAGCAGCCGAAGATCTTCTCTTCATCTTGCAAACGTTGCTAATACTGGGAATCGTATTTGAATCCATGCAACACATATGAAATTCATATGATTCACATATGTGGGATATCACATTTTAGATACAGATGATTCACATATGTGGGATATCACATTTTAGATACAGATGATTCACATATGTGGGATATCACATTTTAGATACAGATGATTCACATATGTGGGATATCACATTTTAGATACAGATGATTCACATATGTGGGATATCACATATTAGATACAGATGATTCACATATGTGGGATATCACATTTTAGATACAGATGATTCACATATGTGGGATATCACATTTTAGATACAGATGATTCACATATGTGGGATATCACATATACAGATGATTCACATATGTGGGATATCACATATTAGATACAGATGATTCACATATGTGGGATATCACATTTTAGATACAGATGATTCACATATGTGGGATATCACATTTTAGATACAGATGATTCACATATGTGGGATATCACATTTTAGATACAGATGATTCACATATGTGGGATATCACATTTTAGATACAGATGATTCACATATGTGGGATATCACATATTAGATACAGATGATTCACATAAGTGGGATATCACATATTAGATACAGATGATTCACATATGTGGGATATCACATTTTAGATACAGATGATTCACATATGTGGGATATCACATTTTAGATACAGATGATTCACATATGTGGGATATCACATTTTAGATACAGATGATTCACATATGTGGGATATCACATATTAGATACAGATGATTCACATATGTGGGATATCACATATTAGATACAGATGATTCACATATGTGGGATATCACATATTAGATACAGATGATTCACATATGTGGGATATCACATATTAGATACAGATGATTCACATATGTGGGATATCACATTTTAGATACAGATGATTCACATATGTGGGATATCACATATTAGATACAGATGATTCACATATGTGGGATATCACATATTAGATACAGATGATTCACATATGTGGGATATCACATTTTAGATACAGATGATTCACATATGTGGGATATCACATATTAGATACAGATGATTCACATATGTGGGATATCACATATTAGATACAGATGATTCACATATGTGGGATATCACATTTTAGATACAGATGATTCACATATGTGGGATATCACATTTTAGATACAGATGATTCACATATGTGGGATATCACATTTTAGATACAGATGATTCACATATGTGGGATATCACATTTTAGATACAGATGATTCACATATGTGGGATATCACATTTTAGATACAGATGATTCACATATGTGGGATATCACATATTAGATACAGATGATTCACATATGTGGGATATCACATATTAGATACAGATGATTCACATATGTGGGATATCACATTTTAGATACAGATGATTCACATATGTGGGATATCACATTTTAGATACAGATGATTCACATATGTGGGATATCACATTTTAGATACAGATGATTCACATATGTGGGATATCACATATTAGATACAGATGATTCACATATGTGGGATATCACATTTTAGATACAGATGATTCACTTGCGCGAAATTGTATGAAGGATCATATCCAGCTTTTACCAACTACAAATGAAACAATTGTCGCAATTGGGATGATTGTGTCATTAGCTGTTGTCAGCTAGCCAGGTAATTTTACGATCTCAGTGTGACAAAATAGCAGGCGACTAGGCAACTTTTTCCAAAAAAAAATTATGGCATTGTATGATGTACCTACATTGAGATGTCAAGTAAAAAGTATCTATCTACGGTAGGCAGACTCCAAAGAAGTCAATAAAAAAACATGGTGGCAGTATTAGCCTTTTTCGGTCGTCTGTCAATCGTTACATTCCATTCTTTATGATCAACGAGTTATATGTTGACTTACATAGTTCCTTGCTCACAAAGTAATTTGTTTATGGCTATGATCTTTGATATGCATTTAGTAGTCGGTGTTTACTGGCTGTTCATGAATAAGGACATCTGACGTATCTTCGGTGTTATACCGATAATAGACAGCTTTCTAACTCTGAAAATTTCGATATACCTATGTATCTCCATTATCGATAGTGGTAATAATAAATAGTCAAATGAGTATGCCAGTTTTAACATTTTAGAAACAGACAATCTATTTAATGCGCAAGCTTTCGACTCTCATGGCCGAACCTTTATCAAGTCATTTGTTTAATTGTCTTTAAAAATGGCAAGAATGTCCAACAGTTTATCCGTTTCCGTGGATGGCCGAATGTTAAATAGAGATATACACAATACAAAATACACAATTTTAACATTGTTTCCTGTTAATCTATACTACTGTTTTATTAATAAAGGCGTTCGGTAACAAAGTTGTGAAATTGACGCAGCCACAAGGTTCCACAACCACCGGGAGAAGAGACAGGCTAAATCTACTCCAGGCTCATCATATTCTATCGTAAGAAATATATTTCCATGCGAATGTATGGATCTACTGGAGTGGACTATCTTCGTACATCAAATTAAACAGCACACGCATGGTCCATCAGAGAACGTGTTAAAATCAATCTGATGTAAGAGACGTGTGTGGTTGAGTTTTGGAGTGGTAGTAGTGTAAACGTGAGGCCCTCAGCCCACATGTACAGGTGCAGGTTGATGATGAGATGCAGTGACGTCATCACACGATGTTCAAACGGCACCTAGCTCCGAGTTAGGCGGAATTCGGCACGATTTATTAAACGCAACGCCAGAGATATTGCAGGCTACGATGGTATTGTGCCGTCAATATATGATGTTTATCAGAGAATTTGAGAAACTTTTAATGGCGGCGTTGACGGTATATCACTGTTTGACAATTTTCCGAAATAATATCATGTGGCGCTTATTGAAATCGCCACAGTCTGCACATAATCTAGCAAAAGTGCTGCCGTGCGAGGTATGTATATGCCGTATACAGGTCCATCTGGAATGTTGCTACACAGAAATGGGCAGCTAATTATGTTAAATTGTAATGGTCTCTGTCGACGTAGAGTCGACGTGCGATAATTCCCTTTTTATTGTGGTAAATGCATAGATCCGAATATGATCTTCCGTCTGGATAAACATTAGTTTCTACGTGTAGTTTTTACGTTCAGTAGTTTAGGCTTTCGATGACCGTGTGAAAATTCGACCAATCAGAACCATGTATAAGATGGCCATATTTGATCAGATCAAACCCTGCTTGAAGACCGGGAAATACGGATATAACGCGAACCCACTGTTGCAATGAAATTTGTAGGCCCTTGTTGGTAAACATAGATAAACACACAACAATATCATGATAAATTCAACACACATATCTTAGACTTCGGGTAGACTTCGCCTTCTTAGATAAACCTTCGAACGCATGATTACGTTTTCGATATATGTCAAATTTTACGTAGACCAGACTAAAGCTTTCTCGAGAAAAAAAGCTTATTAAAATGAACGGAAGAGACTTGTCCAGCCATCAAACATATTTGATGAGAGAGACACCAGATTGGATGGAAGGATGCTTGAACAGATGTTTGATTGGAGGGAATAATGCTTGAAGGGATTCTTGATTGGAGGGAGGGATTCTTGAATGGATGCTTGATTGGAGGGAGGGATGCCTGAATATTTGTAAGGGGGGATGATTGGATGAGAATAGTATACCAGTTATAGTCAAATGATGTTTGAAGTGAAGTGTCATCATGCCCAAGGCAATCCTCTCCATGATCTGTCAGAAAATATTTACACGTAGTGATAATATGCTGAAACACGTTCGTATCGTACATAAGCAAGAGACTAATCTTAAACAATCACCCATGGTACAATTAAGAATATTGGAGGATCCCTTTACTATGATAGTCAGTGGTCCGACTGGTTGTGGGGAGACATCATGGGCCCCTCCAGTGTATATCGTATGCTCTTGCAATCAATAGCAGTAAGCTTACGAAACTTCAATTTTGAAAATGTAAGCTTTCTTCTGGCATGGACGAAGAGTCTTATTTCGACCACACTTAAGCCAATATTATCGTTCTGGATAACCTGATGGGTCAGGTAAAGCGAGAGGAAAACAATCGTCGATCTATTTACATCACAGACATGTGTCCATAATTTTTTGATGCATAATCTCTATCCTCAAGGCAAGGCATCTCGCGATATTATCTTGAACTCTCAGTACTTCATTTTTTTCAATACCACTATTGATAGACAACACATTTTGACGTTCTGAAGACGGATCTTTCCTCGAATTATGCCTTGTTCTATGGGAAAATTTCACGAAGATTTTTCTCATCCATATGGATATCGTTGCTACAATTTTGATACAAGACGACGATGAAAATACAAATCGAAAACGTTAACAACTACTTCCCTTTCCAGCAAAAATAAGTAATCCGATAGGTTCGTCAACATGAGGTCAATCGCTACCTTTCAGACAATCAGCCAACCGTAAAATTTTCTAAAGGTTCATTCATGAGATAGTATACCTAAGTCTGATATGCCTTCATTGTATTCATTTACATCGAACATATTGTTTCGTTTGTTGGACGTTTTGCTATCATATTATTTGATGATTTCAGGGAGAAGGTTCGATCACTAGGAGAGAGAGAATTGCAGTTCCTGGTAGAACTCCGTAAAGAGGTAGAACGTCACACCCAATTGAGCAAATTGACGATCAATAATTCAGTATTGTCTATCAAATAATGATATGAATCACCGATACCATGTGTTATGAAAAAAAACACACTATTAATTGATTAAGGTAATGTTTATGTATCAGATTTAATCTATTTGTTTGTTCCTTGTTCCTTTTTCTTTCTAGATTGATTATACGTTAACTCTTATTGTGCGATATACTAATTAAGATTTCTCTGATCTAACAGAAATACGGTGAAGTCCTGGTAGATGTTTGTTGTCTTCTATCTGTGAGTCTAAATAGTTTAGCCAAAAGAGTTGTACAAACAGAGTGTACAAACAGTGTACAATCGGAGTGTACAAACAGTTTCAGAATCACTGTTCATGATAGATCCTTGTTTTTTTTCAATTTGATGCAGGCACCCGAATTCTTCTACCACTGTTTAGAGACTCGACTTGGAATTTTCGAAATCGAGGATATCGTGAATTTCACAAACTTTTTGGAGGAACTGTAGAAGCAGGGTGCTGTGATATAATACAGGATAGAGAACCGGACAGTCGATTACAATTCTATTCGCAGTGGTTATCGTTATACTACGTTCGAATGGTTTGCTGCGTTACCAGTGTAAAATAGATATACGACATGTACACGGAGTAACCAGGATTGTACTTCAGATATCACACCTTGAGGTCCAACTGTCTTACCTGGGGTCAGCGATTTATCTCCCATAAATGGTTTTAAAACATTGACCGTTTTACAACACTTACCTTACCGTATTTCTTCTCATTTATGACTCGCTTAATTACAGCCTGAACAATCTATCAAAAAGTAACCGTCGTTTGTAGAGGAAGGGTTAGAGGAAACTTGGAGCAACCGAGAGACCATTAGAATCTTATATCTCCATGGTGTTCAAACGAACACACAATCAAAGCGTGACTGAGATATAGGCCTATATGATAAATATATCATCAGTACACTGTGGTGATCTGTTACCGTGTATCTGCCCTCGTTCGATGAGGCTGCTTGTCGCATCGAACTCGCCCTTCGGGCTCGGGCGATACGGCAAGCAGCCTCATCGAACTTGGGCAGATACACGGTAACAGATCACCACAGTGTAGTGATAATATATTATTATTCACCTGTATAGAAATATACATGAAGATCATAATAAAGTCTCTGATCTGTATTAGTAGGGATTATCTTCACTGGTATACTGTATGATGTCAAGATTATCATTGCATGCTTAGATGTTATGTCTCATTTATCAGTGCAGAAATACAAGAACAATACAAATACAATTACAACTTCTACATGGATTCCATTATTAAGAAGTATTTAAAAGTACAATATTTTCTCAATGAAGCTTATGGGCAGTCCAAAGAGATAAATTATAACAGTGACATAAATTACCTCTATTACAAAATATTTCTCCTATTATGGAACCTACAAAGAATCCCAAATGGTTAAACAAAAGCCAAACTTGGTTTCAATATATGCCCGCTATCGTCTCCCCTTATGCATCCTTCAACACACAAAATTGCGATTTCCTGTTTTTCGGGTCACAGTGACCTTGATCTCAATTTTGGTATGCGACACATCATCTTCACCTGATGTATCTACTGACACAGAAGATGTCACTTTACTGATTTCCATATTTTGGAGTCACAGTGACCTTGACCTTTGACTTTGACCTACATTTTGGTACATGACACATCATGTCCCCCTAATGTTTCTACTGACACAAAAAGGTTATTTTTATTGATTTCCTGATTTTGGGATCATAGTAACCTTTGTCACAGATATAAACCAGATGCGAACAGTTCAGTAGTTTCCTGTTTTTTAGTCCACTGACCTTTGACCTCTGACATCGACCTCCATTTTGGTGTGTGACAACGTCTCCGTAGGGTATTCACTCACCAAAAATTGGAACTGTAGACAGAAAATTGTCTCAGATATAGACAGGATACGGAGGATGGACAGACGGACACCGCCATCAAATAATACGTCCGGCGGGCATATACAAATTAGCAGTTTTCAATGATTTCCTGATTTTAGGCCACAGTGATCACTGACCTCTGATCTCGACCTCAATTTTGGTATGTAACACATCGTCTCCACCCAGTGCAGTCACTCACAAAAATTGCAACTGCAGAGAGAAAACTGTCCCAGATATAGGGCAGACGGAAGGAAACCGCCATCATATAATACGCCATTTGGGTGGGCGAACAAAAATGTGTAAATTTGAACAAAACACTTTCAATGTGAGAGAAAAGAAACTACAGTGAAACCTGTGAATACTGACACCTAGGTAAACCAACCAACCTCTGAATACCGACATTATTCATGGTCCAAAATACATAAATTTAAAGTATTTTGAACCTTGATAAACCAGAACACTGCCAAAACCAACATTATAATATGGACACAAGCATGGTCAGTTTACACAGGTTTAACTGAATACACCAAAACAAAAACAATATGGTTAGCCTGCAAGAGTTAGTATAGCAGAATAGTAAACAACATACGTGAACAGAACACCAACAAAGAACTCTGATAAGGGGTGTATCCTCTTACTGCCAGTAAGTACTTATGACCGATATTCTTCTGTGCTACACTGGCAGCAATGCGGGAGTTCAAGCTGGCTGATCCACTGTAATGGCGAGATTTGGGGGCCTTCGTTGATACAGTTTTATTGAAGCTCTCATTTGCTTGGGTACTTCCCAGATTTGCCAGCTTTTCACACTGTGAGGAGTAAACATCAAAGACTTTGGCCAAGTCTGACTGCAAGGCGGTACTGTTGAGAGGTCGGCCATATGGTAGTGATTTGTATCCTTGCGTAGGATCCTCGATGAAACGGCATCAAGATTTCTCACAGAACTCGTGGTCTCCAAATGGATGCCGTGCCGAGGCTTTGAGGTATTACCTCTATTCTGTGCCGTCATATAATTGAAGCATTTTTGCAGATACTTTATGACTTTTGTACTGAGAGAGCTATGTTCTTTCTGTAAGGGGTGCAGCATATTACCAAGATTTTTCCTCACATGGTTCCTGTCTGAGCGCTTCTCTATTTGTTTGTCAACTGTTGATCGGAGACGGGCAATAGTTGTAGTATCATCATCCCCCACAATTGTACCAACTCTGACTCTTTCACCGATGCTGGTTACCATCTCTGTCACCATATCGGGCTCCATAGCTTTCGCGCTTCCAATCATCCAATTTTTCCCGCAGCTGTGAACTGGAGGAGCTGCATTCCTCTTGGCAGCATTACTACAGATTCTACAGATCTTTGACCGGACCGCATATCCTAAAACCTTCCCAGTTTGGTTACCAATCATTGTGCAGTGCCCTAAAATAATAAATATTTAGACTATATATATATATATTCCTTTGGAGATTTATTGAAGTGATAAATCATACCAAGTTACCTCCCCTTATTTCCCTACTTTAAGAGAAAGGAGGTGGGGGGCCAGTAACCCTGGGGTGGGGACAACACATGCACTGGGCATGGCATGGGAAAATAAATGTAGAATATGTAAGCAACTGGGATATATCAGTACTAGTGGAGGAGGGTGCGGCGAAATTTTGTTCAGGAGATAGTGAGTGGAGCCCAGAATCAGTGAACAGAAAATAAATATAACGAGTGAACAGAAAATAAATATAATAATATTTCTATGTCAAGGAACTGGGGCATATAGACACATGGATAGCCCAATAAATAAATAAATCATTAGTCTGCTAGGGCCCTTGATCCTTATATGTATATGTATATATCTCTCACAAGCTTTTCAGCCGAACAACTATGCCAGTGATTACCTGGGACAATCCACTTACTGCATACAATTACTGATCAGACAGGCTATCATAGGATCTTCCACTGCGCCTCTTTTGCCAACCAGCATCAACACTCACAGTTATGTCCGAGACTCCAGTTCCCCTAAATTCAACACATAATAATAAGTGGTAATATATATCCTGGGTAAACCTGAAATATTTAACCATGAAATACAACCTTACTGTAACAATTGCAAATATTTTGAAATCTAAAAGCTAGGTAAGCTAGCTGAAATGTAATACAGGACTATTTTATAGATAACTTCTTTATTGATGTGGAGCTGACATTTCATTGAAGATACATTTCCTTGGCGATACTTCTAACTTTATCAAAAGTAGCTTTGAAAAAGTTGGAAGTATCTCCCGTGAAACATCACCTCCACACAGGTTTTTAGCTACACTGTAACAATGAGACTGTGGTCTTTGCGACTCCCATATAACATGTCAAAATGACACTCCCTGTCCCTGAATTCCTGAATTTTAATATGATGGAGATACGGATGAGACTCCCTGTTTTGAGCAAACCCTGAACACTAATGCATTGAGACTTCCGGTTTCACAATTCTGGTTAATAGCCTGGCTCCACAGCAATAAAGTTGTTCGTATCCATAAAATACATGTGCATGTAGCCTTGTGTTACATGCCTGTGAAAGAAATTTAAAATGTGGTCATTTAGTTAAGTATTGTGCTGCCACGATTGTGCATACATAAGTGTCAAACTTTGTTCTTCAGTCATCGATTCCTTCAGGGAATCACCAGCTACACCTTCAATAGTACCACCAGTTTCCCTCTGTCGCATGTCCAACATAGAATGACTCACTGTGGGAATATTCAGGGCTGCCAGCAGACTATTCACTTGGGCCTCTCCCAAACCAGCATGCACCATAGCTGAAGAAATAAAAGAATTTTACTCATGTTAAGAATTTGATCTAATGAAACCTAGGTGCAAAGTTCAGTAGACTGAAGTACATGTAAACTATGAAGACCTGCTTTTTGATGAGTCTACAATAGAACTACATGTGGTGTGTTTTCCAAGTAAATGGCTTACATGATGATCCTATCCCACTGCCACAGCAACCATGTTATATACATTTGAATCTAAAGGATTCCATTGCCTGAACATTAAAAGTAATTTATGCAGCATGGAAATGACTATCTTGTCTCAAACTTTACTTTTCCATTATTATCTTGATATTTCCATCAATAAATATCCTTCAATTTTGTGTCAAAATTAAATGAAAGCAGGTCTTAGTGCATCATCTTCAAAAAGATTTTGACATACTACTCACAAAGGCTGGTATTCAATCCAAAAATATAATATTGTACCCGGGTTTTCCGACAGCACATCTGCTCATTTGCGTATACTTCGCCATCCATAAGATGGCTTGCGAATCGTGTGTCTCCATTATCGCGGAGCGATATCCAGTGTTTTACCGGATTCTGTTCGGCCTTCATCCGGCGGAGAACAGACCCGAGAAATCTGATAAATTACAGGTTTTCATACCACTTCTGAAACAGATATTGCCTGGGCTTACAAAATATATAGATATGTGTAACTTTCGTATCATTCAAGAGGTGTGGTGGATCTGAAATTTTGAACAAGTAGTTCATCACATGACTCGAAAATGGCGAGTTACGTTGGGGTTACGTCGGCAGACTTTAGCTGATTGGCTGACGAGTCACGCGGTATTGATTTATGGAAATTCCCTCCTGCAGTTTCCAAAAGTAGGCTGAACATGGATACACACGATCCCAGGGTCAGTCTTACCGCGTATAGATGACCGAGATGGTTACAGGTTGCACATCTGCTCAAAATGCCTTACTCGCGTAGACAGAAGGGTTCAGTAAAAATGTGGACCATTTCGTGTTCGAAAGAACCTGCTGCATTTGACTGAATGATCATACAATACTTTGCTACAAGATGGAATAAGATTTGAGGTATGATAAATTTAAATTAGCTCATAGTGGTACCCAAATTGAGGTGCAGCATTAATGGCATTTCGGCACATGACATTCTGAGAGGCAACATTTTGGCATGCGACATCTCAGTACAAAAGTGGAGGCCGAGGGTATGACATTTCGGCATGCGACATCTCAGTGCAAAGTGGAGGGTATGGCATTTCAGCACACGACATTTCAGCAAAACAAAAAAAAAATTAACAGATCAGAATAAGATTAAGCAGACTGACAACCTCATCACACTGACCAATAGACCCCTGACAGAGGTGGTTGGGTCTCCGGGACTGTCGAAACTGTCTGCTAGCGAAGCAGACCTTTTTATTAGTCAATTCCTGATTTGAAAAGGAGACCTTCCAAACATTAGAGTGATGTAGGGGAGAGGCTAGTGAATGATGAACAGCAGATTCATTGTTATATTCGCAAACTAACTTGAAATGAAAGCAAAATGTATCGCAGCCATGGTATTCATTGGAATATGGTGCTTTCGTTTGCGTTCAGAGACAACTATGAACAGTTTATCTGATTGCCTGACAAGCCATCATCCCTAAACAGTTGGTAATTGCATCCACTGAATCAGACACTACGGCAGTTTCATACACAAACTAAATTCATCCAAAAATTAATAACAAACTAAAAGTCAGTGTAGGCGCCGCAATGCTAGAGGCTGAGATGGAAGTCATTCAGCTGACATGTGCTGTTCTGAGCTTGGCAGTGTGAGGTTAATCTTTTAATTTTATGCGCATTTATTTTTTTTCAGTTCTTTTATTCACTTTGACTTTGATTTGGTTGAACTTGACATGGACAATCACTACAATTTGTTTTTCGTCTTTTTCTTTCTTTTTACTGGACACAAGAGAAACATATGTGATACAATACATTGTTGTTAAACATTGTTGCTACATAAGCAGTTCAATACATACAGGTATGAAAACTACAAATATTATAGCAAACATTAGTTTACAAGCTGGATATATGGAGTCCATCTTTTGAAATTCATATAGTTACAGTTCAGTTTATCGAGTACATCTCTGTCTCATCATGCTCATAGTACATCTTGAGCAGATATTCAAATACCAAACAAACTGGTGCCTCCTGTCTCGTCTTCATTTTGTAAATGAATTGTTTTGTTAAATGAAAAGTATTACTATAACATTTTACATCTTGGTACTGGTAGTTCCACGATGCCTATAGTCTGTCTATATGTTTGGACAAAAAATGAAAATATTTATTTTCATCATATGTTTGCTTGTGAAATACATTGGCCCAAGTAACACATGCTGCACCAAAACAACTGATGATGCAAGGCACTTCCACTGACAGCCCCTCTCAGAGATTTACATCAGAAAAGGCAGTGAACAATGCCATGCCTGGGAGCAACCAGTTTGGCTTGGGCCAATTTGCTGCATACCTCATGATTGAGCTGAATTCCTAGACTTATAAACAAGTTCATCGACTCCAAGCAGTGCACAGACGCAGAGTAGGAAACATAAAGTCAGTCTCTCAGTTGAACAACAACAAGTTGTCAACGACGGCCTCTGAGTTACCCGAAGTCTGAGTTATCATCTTTCCAGCATGACCATACCATAGTATGTGTGGGGATGCACGATCAGTTCCTGACCTAAATTTATGTATCTGGGAGGAATGCATTCTTGAGGATGGTACGCCAGAAGAATTGCATGGAGGGATGGAAGATGGGTGGTTGAACTTGTAATCTTGCTGCGATGTCGCGTGCTGAAATGTCGTACCCACTACTTTGTTTAGAAATGTTGCATGCCAAAATGTTACCTATCAAAATTTGGCTTACCAAACAGTCGCGTGCCAAAATGTTGCGTGCCAAAATGTTACATGCCAAAATGTTCTGACATCTTTATGAGATGTAGCAGTTCAAGCAAAATCTGTTACCTGTTGCTAGTTTGGTGTTTACATCCCATACTTTGTTGTGTTGTTTTCCAGTGTGCACACAGTTTAAGAAGTTGCACTGGCTGTTCGAACATGGGACTTTCAGCACAGCTGCAAGTCCACATGTTGTAATTTTAGAGCAGTGTGACAAGGATAGCGGATATTCACATTTATTACAGCTTGACAGCCCGTCGGCGAGTACTCCAAGTTCGACCACCCTTCTGCCATCCCTCCATTCATCTGCTGGTGTACCATTCCCAAGAATACATTCCTCTCCACTACATAAATTTCAGGTCGGGAACTGATCGTGCATCCCTACACATACAACCATGGTCATGCTGGAAAGATGATAACTCGGCGTCTGGGTAACTCAGAGGCTGTTGTTCTTGGTGTTGTTCAACCGAGACTGAGTCTGAGAGACCGACTTTATGTTTCATAGTCTGTGACTGTGAAATCCATAGCCGAGCTTGTGCCCCTGACACTGCTTGAAGTCGCGATACTTGTTTAGTGGATTTAAACCCACCTTTCAGACGTGGCATCGTCTAAAACAGCAACCAAAGTGACAGAAACCTGAAAACTCGAACTTCAAAATCACCGCAAGAATATGGACGACCAGATTACGTTATGTCGTAAAATCAATATTCAGAAAATTGGGATCGTCGTAAAAAGCGACTGGTCTACAGCAGTTCGCGTTGCGCAGAAGACACAAAAATACCACCGGCGGACATCCTTAAGACAACGTAATCTGGATTCCAAGTGAAGACTCTCCAGAAACGTCTCGTAACTCTCGGATTGTGGTAATGAACACAGTGGTTCCAGAACATTTCCTTTGGTGTATCTGTTTTCTTGACATTTCAGACATCTCTGGAAGTCTATGGGCTTCTTCTTTGCCTCAGGGAAACCTGGCTCAGCCATTCTACCTCTCTGTAACAGGATTACACTGTTATGCTGCATATGTCATACACTTACTGATACTGGCCTCTTCAGTCTGAAAAACAGGAATCTAAGAAAACCTCTATAGCCTGACTGGCTATAATTATACAGTAATTTGATTCTATATTCAGTCAATGTGTAATAAGATATTACAAGCGTGTAGTCCGTCATTCATAATCCAGCCGTCGTCCATTAGAGAATATCCGCGTCCATAATCTAAAGACCTATTCCATTTTCCATATAACAGTATTAGCACCAAATTCAAACAGACAATCATAGTATACAAAAACATAGGCTTGTTTCCTGCAAGAGAGAAGCGGTCAACAGTTTTCAATGATGCCGGCAAGACATCATGATGTTCCAAAAATATCAAATCCGTATCGCTGATCAGTATTCTTAATCCATAATATTCGTTGTAAAGTCGTCATCTAAAGAATGATGTATCTCAGTCACGCTTTGATTGTACCTGTTCATATGAGTACCATGAGGATCTTGAAGTACATGGGTTCATACGACCCCTAGCCCCGGGTTAAGCGGAATTAGACACAAGTTACGAAACGTAGCGCCATAGATCTTGCACGCTACGTTCGTATTTTGCTATCAGCATGCGATATGTATCGCCAAATTTAAGAAACTTTGAGTGGAGGCGCTTGGTGGAATAGCCCTGTTTTATAAGTTTCTGCAACAATGTTTTGTGACGTTGATTAAAATCATCACATTTGACACAGGATCTAGCAAATGCTACTAAGCGAGATATGTATACGCCATATGCAGGTCCCACTGGAGGATAGTTTACGATGTCGAAATTGTAATCATCTCTTTTGTCATAAAGTCGACGAGAGAGAATGGCCGCTTCATTTTTATAGAGATAGAGATCTAAATAAGATGTGCCTGTAGAGTCATTTTCCACGCCATTTTCCGCCATCTTAAACCCACCATCCACCACAGCTGTCGCTGTGACGTCACAGAGGTCACAGTGGTCATATGCAAATTTCTGAGGTCAATGTGCGCCAATTTCAGTAGAGTATACTACTTGTAAGTTGTTTTTGAGAGACCGATTCAGGCCGATTTTGTGGCAGATAACAATTCCTGGTTATCTCCCCTGATTCGCACATTTCTACCCTAAAATAGGCCGCAATCGGTCTTTTTACTACTTATCAAATTGACGTCACTAAGACGTCACATCCGGGGTATCAATTTGATCTCAAAGGTCACGGGGTATGAATTTGCTCTCAAAGGTCAAGGGGTATCAATTTGCTCTCAATGGTCAAGGGATATCACTTTGCTCTCACCCCTTATATCAAATTGTTCTCAAAGGTCAAGGGGTATTAATTTACTCTCAGAGATCAGGTGGTATCAATTTGCGCAGTTGAAAAAGGGCAGTGGAATGGACGTTTTGTGACGTGGTTTAGACCAAGACTTGAGGTATGTCCACGTCATCTGCGACGTCATTGGTCACGTCGTCAGTAAGAGTGGTAGCGAAAGCGGCCATTTTAGGGGTGCGTAGGGGCGTGTTTGAGAGACTGGCAGACCATTTATGGTCCGAATGAGACGTGTGGTGTATCATAGTGAAGCTTTCGTGGGACAGCGTCCGACTGGTCCGGCGTGTCGTGGAAGTACGGGATATGGCGCGCATGCGAGGACACTCCGAGCTCCAAACACCCAACTGTCTCCGAGCTCCCGACTGCATCATGCCCGAGGTAGCTCCGAGCTCCAAACACCCAACTATCCCATCTCCGAGCTTCGAGCTCCCGACTGCTCCATCCCCGAACTCCGAGCTCCAAACGCCCAAAGACCCCATCCCCGAGCTCCGAGCTCCGAGCTCAACTGCCCCATCCCCGAGAACCGAACTCCGAGCTCCGATCTCCCGACTGTCCCATCCCCGAGCTCCGAGCTTCAAACGCCCAAATACCCCATCCCCGAGCTCCGAGCTCCGAGCACCCAACTGTCCCATCCCCAAGCTCCGAGCTCTTGCATATAAACACAACATATATCTGTGTAAGTTTCATTATACGCCGGGTGTCCGTGGAGACGAGAGCCATGGTTTACGCATGTCACTTGTGTTCGAAGTCATTTTCCACGCTATTCAGTCTACGTAGACATTTGCTAATACTGTTATATGGAATATGGAATATGGAATAGGTCTTTGGATTATGGACGCAGATATTCTCTAATGGACGACGGCTGAATTATGAATGACGGACAGACGCTTGTAATTCCATACATAATAATCGTGTAGAGCGAAGCCTTCTCACGGAACGGAGTCCCGATAATGCGCAAATCCAAAGTACGCGCGAAGAACGTTCAACACCTCCGTCAGAGTCTCTTCCCCTGTCTCCGAGCTCCCGACTGCCCCAATGCCGAGCTAGCTCCGAGCTCCAAACACCCAACTATCCTATCTCCGAGCTTCGAGCTCCCGACTGCTCCATCCCCGAGCTCTGAGCTCCAAGCACTCAACTGCCCCATCCCCGAGAACCGAACTCCGAGCTCCGATCTCCCGACTGTCCCATCCCCGAGCTCCGAGCTCCAAACGCCCAACTACCCCATCCCCGAGCTCGGAGCACCGAGCACCCAACTGTCCCATCCCCGAGCTCCGAGCTCTTGCATATAAATGTAATAGGTTGCCCATAGAGGTAAATAGCCAACCCAAGGGTGATGTCCGATATAGCTGATTTATTCGGTTCAATAACAATAACCCTAAAATATAAAAATATACAGAACAAGTTAGAGATATCACAAATACATGTACATCAGACATATCGGACATCACCCATGGGCTGGCTATTTACTTCTATGCGCAACCTATTACATTTGGAGCCTCCAGTGAGGTATAGCTGATAGACGAATCCGTCGACCTGGCCAAGATCCAAGACACTTGTCGTCCTTGTGCCCTAAACGTTATCCCGGATACTAAACCGAATATTGCCGAAGTTGTCCGGAATATTTCCTGCATCATATGGCGTACGCTGTGACGCTGGTGACGTCAACGAAACGTGCTGCAAATGCCCCGAAGATTTATCCGACGGAGGTAATTACGCAGGCGGTTCGACGTTCGCTGAAAGGAGAAGCTGGCAGGGTAATTATAAGATTGGGTTCCCATGCTGATTTAAAAGAAATGCTAGCCAAATTAGACAGCATCCATGGGGCAATACAGGTAAAAGAATCTTTATTTGCAGAGTTTTATAGTTCCCGACAAAGAGATGATGAAGATGTCTCAACCTGGGGATGCCGTTTGGAGGATATTCTGAACAAAGCCATAGAAAAAGGTCAGGTACACTCATCACAGGTAAATGGTATGCTTCGCGCTATGTTTTGGTCGGGCTTGTCAAAATGTGTCTGGTCACGTGTTCGATCGAATTAAGAATGAAATGTTTAGAATCAAATGTCAGAATCAAATGTTCGAACACAGTCTTGTATAACAATGCTGCCTTGATGACGTAATTTCTCACCAACCACCATTCGGCACACTCCGGAACAGTCCAGGGTACTTGCAGCACGTTTCGCTGACTCGCTGTCACAAGCTGAGCTCACTCACCGCCGTTCGGCACACTTCGCGCAATCAATGTCCTGTTCGCGCACTCAAAAAGAAGTCCGATGAGCAGAGTACTGCGCCGAATACTCCGCCTCCAGATCGGTCTTATGCATCTCGAACCGGTGCCGATAATTTACGTGAGTATCCGTTACAACGAGATTATCGTCGGGATTTCCGTGGGTACCGGGGAAGTAGAGGTCAACGAGGTCAAAGGGGACAGGGTCGGCCAACTAACAACACCGATACGGAAGAACCCGAGTGTTACCGATGTCATCAGCGGGGTCATTTAGCGATTGGCTGCAGAGTTAATCTAGATTTAAACTAAAGGAGGCCTATAGGGAGGGACACCCTATAGGTCATGGAGTTTGTCGTCCCGAAGTTATTATTGAGAAAAAAGGTCTACCTTATGGGTTACTAGGGAGTGGTAATGACGTCCCTGTAACTGTAAATTCGGTTCCCACTTCCGCTCTATTGGATACCGGTTCCACAGTCTCCACCATTAGTCAGTCCGTCTAAGAGGAGCACTTATTTGAATTAACTATTCAGCCCCTTGATAAGATCCTGGAGATTGAATGCGCCGATGGGAATACATTACCATGCGCAGGGTATATTGAAGTCAACCTTGGGGTCACGGGTATACCGGTCGAAGCCCCGGGTTAAGCGGAATTAGAATTAGTATTTTGCTATCAGCATGCGATATGTATCGCCAAATTTGAGAAACTTTGAGTGGAGGCGCATGGTGGAATAGCCCTGTTTTATAGGTTTCTGCAACAATGTTTTGTGACGTTGATTAAAATCATCACATTTGACACAGGATCTAGCAAATGCTACTAAGCGAGATATGTATACGCCATATGCAGGTCCCACTGGAGGATAGTTTACGATGTCGAAATTGTAATCATCTCTTTTGTCATAAAGTCGACGAGAGAGAATGGCCGCTTCATTTTTATAGAGATAGAGATCTAAATAAGATGTGCCTGTAGAGTAATTTTCCACGCCATTCAATCTCGATGTAGGGCTATCTAAAGTCATTTTCCACGCCATTCAATCTACGTAGGCATTTGCTAATACTGTTATATGGAATATGGAATAGGTCATTGGATTATGGACGCGGATATTCTCTAATGGACGACGGCTGAATTATGAATGACGGACCAGACGCTTGTAATTCCATACATAATAATCGTATAGAACGTTCAACACCTACGTCACACACGAGAGTATCCCTATACGATGACGGTGAGCGGTCCTACGGGAAGTGGAAAAACGTCCTGTGTGATGAAATTCTTAGAAGAAGAGCCCCTCAGCTATAACCGTATAGTTTGGTGTTATAGCCAATGGCAGTCCGCCAACGAAACTACAACGGTATCGATCAAGCGTATTTCTTCGATTCCGAGCAGACATACGTGGTAGTGCTAGATGACATGATGAGTGCGGCCAAGGACAATTCACACGTTGCCGATCCCGACATCGCAATCTGTCCATCGTCTGTTTGACTCAAGGGACGGCCTTCAGAGAATACCTTGAACTGCCAATACTTTGTGTTGTTCTCCAATCCCATCGACAGAGGACAAATCCGTGTGCTTGGTAGTCGAATGTATCCTCAGAACATCGACCATTTTATGCAGGCGTTTCAAGTCGTTCGTATGGGTACCTGTCGTAGACTTGAAAGCTCATAACCCCGCAGATCGCCGGTTGACGGCCCACCTGTAACACGGCGAGGGGTCACCACAACGTCATATACCCTTGCACCATACACCGAGTCCACACCTGGCAGCACCCGTCCAGCTGCAGCAACCCGCCCCCAAATAGCGGGTCTCCTTCATACCATCAGTCCAAAAATATCAGCCAACCGTGAAAGACCAACTCAAACCCGTACAAGGGAATGAACACAATGTGAATTCGAGGCTACGGAAGTATTTGCTCAAAGAAGGTATTGTCGCGTGCCACCCTTCGGGTTACACGGACTCAAATATTAAATAGAATGGGTTCAGTTGAACTCAACTTGAAAACTCTTAGTTACACGACACAGAAAGAACAATCAAAACAATATGTACAATAATACAAAGTAATCTTTATTGATAAAAATACAAACAGAGAAAAATTGATAGATTCGGTTAAATATATCGAATTGTATGAAATAGTAGCTATGGTACATCTATTGTCAGTCCGAATAGGCGTATCAATCCGGCACAGGCTTCGAATATCTACATGAGAAGCTCCCATGAAGAAATACAAATCTGTTGAAGTTGTCTGGTGTGTTACAATCTAGTTGAGTTCAAATCTGGTGAAGTGCAATCTTGTGGAAGTCAAATCTTGTGAAAAACAATCTCGTAGATCAAATCTTGTGAAGAACAATCTCGTAGAAGGGTTCTTCTGTTGCAGTACAGTCTTGTAGAGGTTTCATCTGTTGAAGTACAATCTGGTAACGGTTCACCCAATCCGGTGAAGATTTCATCAAAAGTAGAAAATTTTAAGGTCCCAATAAATTAAATTTATTGGAGAGTTGTCATACTATCCTCCAGTGTCAAGTATTGACCTTCGAACTCTAGGATGGGACAGTTGGGTGCTCGGAGCTCGGGGATAGGGCAGTTGGTGTTTGGTGCTCAGAGCTCTGGGATGGGGCATTCGCGAGCTCGGAGCTCGGAGATGGAGCAGTTGGGGGTTTGGAGCCTGTGGCTCGGGAATGGGGCAGACGGAAGCTCGGAGCTCAGGGGATGGGGCAGTTGAGTGTTTGGAGCTCGGGCAGTGGGGAGCTCGGAGCTCGGGGATGGGGCAGTTGGGTGTTTGGAGTATGCGCGCCTGATTCCCTACTTCCGCGACACGCCAGGCCAGTCGGACGCTGTCCCACGAATGCTTTACTATGATATTCCACACGTCCCATTCGAACCAAGAATGGTCCCTCAATCTCTAAAGCACACCCCTACGCACCCTAAAATGACCGCTTTCGGTAGCACTCGTACTGATGACGTCACCAATGACGCCATAGATGACGTGCACATCCCTTAAGTCATGGTCTACAATTTGACACCCTAAACGACCTATTAGGCCCAAGGATGGTTCGTCTCTACTCGACAGCGTCCATTCCAATGCACTGTTTTCTACTGCGCATGCACAGATTGACGTCAGTTTCACCCCACACCCATCCACATGGACGCTACTCTAAGAGAACGTCAAAATAAGGCCTCATACGGGCCAATCGGGCCACTATGGAAACATCTCGACCACAAAACGATCCTTCCAATACACTTTAAAAGGCATCATTGCGAGCAAATTGATACCCCTTGGCCTTGACGTATTTATTATAACACACAATAATCAAGTTTGTATCTGTACCTGCTACCAACACCTCATCATGTCTCCACAGGCGTCGAGCTATCATTACGTAGATCACCGTCATGATCACACAGGGCAGAGCGAAGAATGCAATCATATAGATGCAGAAATATACCAAGTGCGGGTCTGCGTTTCTACATTCAACGAGCAATGTGGTGACCCGAGCTGGCACTTTTTCCTTGGTGCGCATGAATACTAGATCTGGCGCTGAGAATGCCCCTGCTACCACCCAAATTCCACCGATGATTATATTGGTGCGCCTGTGAGTTGCCTGTGATGTAAATTTCTGCAGTGGATAGAATGTGCCGTAGACTCTCTCAATGGCAATGGCTGTCAACGTCAGTATAGAGACGACCACAGACACACGCTGAAAAAGTAAAGAAATATCCAAAATTTAATTTCAATTTACCATAAAAAGGTACCGCTGATATGCCGTACATCTTATACCCAGAACAGTTGGTTATAGAGATTAAATGTATTCAACAATTGTAAGCAATAACGATGTTTTATTGGTGGGATCCATAGGAATATTATACGCCATCCGATTATATTCAGACCAAACTTCAGACAAAGAATGCCTTTGTCTAGCGTCATCAGTGTAGATATAATGGAAATCTTGTCCAAGTTACTGGAAGTATGCGTCAGATCCGACATTGAGTATTCAGCTCTCGTCCACCAAATAATTTCGCCAATTGAAATCCAAATATGCATAAACAGCATGTTTCAAAGGATTAATCATAACGGCTAAACTTAACCCTTGTAAGGGCTGACGGGTGCGTTAACGCCAGATCCTCGGCGTAACTTTCTGGTTCGTACTTTTCCCCCTAATATTTTAATCAGTGATAGCTGGGCCAATGTCGGCTTGAAATAGTCAAAACTATCATCAACGTAAGCATCGTGATCCATTCTTGGAATAGTAAGATAATTTGATTCATATTAACCATACACCAGTTAAAATATGTCTCAGTCTGCATGACCGATCTGTGAATCTATATTTTATATGTCCCTGTCTGCATGACCGATCTGTGAATCTATATTGTATATGTCCCTGTCTGCATGACTGATCTGTGAATCTATATTGTATATGTCCCTGTCTGCATGACGGATCTGTGAATCTATATTGTATATGTCCCTGTCTGCATGACCGATCTGTGAATCTATATTGTATATGTCCCTGTCTGCATGACCGATCTGTGAATCTATATTGTATATGTCCCAGTCTGCATGACCGATCTATGAATCTATATTGTATATGTCCCTGTCTGCATGACGGATCTGTGAATGTATATTGTATATGTCTAGAACAAAACGTTAAATTTTAGAATATTCCCGCCTTGAATTGAAGAATTATCACACATCTTTATCAGCACTCGTTGTCGATCACAATGATTGAGTAGAATTGTAACTAGAGGTCTGGATAAGCGTAATTGACTAACGGTATACAGGGGCACATTCGGACTGACATTGGGATTATCAGATTCACACGCTTGACATAAGGTTTAATTATGGATTAATCAAACAGTCAGATTATCACACGATTATGTCGTGGTGTGAATTATCGACATTTACAGAATAGGGACGGTTGATGCGAGTGCTTCGAATGCCATATTAAGCCCATGTTTAATATACAACCATTGCATGTAATCAAGACAGTAATTTGTCTAACCAGGTAGTCAAATATACTGGGTGGGCATGGAGAATTGTAGATTACACGCATGAGACCTTTACTTCTCTATGTGCTGCAATGTTTAACATCATAACTGTGCCAAAAAGTGATGAAATTACGTCTCGTGTGCCGGAGGTGAATCGATAAAAACCTGGCATCTGATCATCTGTATTTCCGTTTATAATAGGAAACCCGCACTAGGAAAATACTCTATAGGCGTCAGATCCCACAGTTACTATCCAGTCGTCATCCATGAACAATTTCAGCTTTCTCACAAACTTCAAGAACAAAACTTTAAGCAGGCAGAAAATGATGCAAAGGCGAGGGTGCATTCCACACTTGCCACGGTTTCGTACAAGGCTGCCTAATTTCATAAGGAAGGTCGCCTGTTTTTGACAGCATGGTAATTCTTCTCCTCTTTCTATTAACTGATATCTATAGAGTCGCCCTGCTGGATGTAACCATTTCTTCAAACAAGGATATAACAATTGCTTGCTTATCGCACCTACGCGTCACTACAGAGTTAATCGTTTCCGGAATTGAATATCTGGCAGGCCAAAATCCTCCCAATATTTTGGAAAAGTCGGAATGAAAAATTATTGACAATTTAGCTCGAATTCCAGCTATTTTTGCGTTTATTTTGTTTCTTATGCCTCATTCGAAAGCTGGTCAACGCTCCCGATCTTTGTACATAGGTTTCATTGTCACGGGCAAAGCTTAGTGCTGTGACATTCTTATTGAACTCGTAAACTCGTGATTTTTTAGCAAAAGTCGCAAAAACAAAGATGGGGTAGGGGGAAAGTGACTGACGGGGTATCCGATAAAACTGCATACTACAAGCAAGTGTTGCATACCAAGAAACTTGCAAACACTTCCAGATTGGCATACCGTTGAGAACAGAAATTCTGAGAAAACACACTAGCTTTTAATGATGCACTCCGCAATTGCCACGGTTTCGTACAAAGTGGCCCCTCCTTAATTTCATAATAAGGAAGGTCGCCTGTTTTTGACAGCATGGTAATTCTTCTTCCCTTTCTATTAACTGATATCTATAATATCACCCTGTTGGACGTCACCATTTCTTCAACAAAGATATAGCAATTGCTCGCACGACAGAGTACAGAGTTAATCGTTTCGGAATTGAATATCTGGCAGGCCAAAATCCTCACTTTTTCGGGGAACAAACATGTTGATTCCTTTACGGCGATATACTTTTGCAAAAAATGAGTAGGTCGACTCTAGGTCGAGTAGGTCGACAAACTTCGTTTGTTTTCTCTGGATGGTGGGTCGAAATTGACACATTTTTTTCAGAAAAGGTTCAAGGAGTAGCTCACTTGTCTCCTGGAATAATGGTATGAGTGTGCCCATTCGGAAAATATATACTTTTACGGGGGTTTTGTTAAAATGTTTACATATATTTAAGACCGAACATCAGAACCCATGTCTATTTTTAACCGCACATGAGTTAGGAGTGGAATGCACCCTAAGCTAGTTTCCTGCAGCAGAATATTAGTGGGACGTCAGGCTGTTGGCGGGACGTCAGCGAGACGCCAGGCTATTAGATGGACGTCGGTGGGAGGCCAGAGTGTTAGTGGGACGCCAGGATGTTAGCGGAACATTAGGCTGATAATGGAACGTCAGACTGTTAGTTGATCGTCAGGATGTTAGTAGTGGAACATCAGGCTGTTAGTCGGACGTCAGACTGTTATTGGGAAGGCATGTTGTTAGCGGGACGTCAGACTGTTAGTGGTACATCAGGCTGTTAGTGGGAAGTCGGATTGTTGGTGGAACGTCACGTTTTTAGCGGGACGTCAGACTGATAGTGGGACGAAAGCTTTTTCTACCCATATTTATATTGATACATGAAATAAAACTGGTGGACCAGGGGGCCACCCTAGTTTTTGTTTAACCGTAGCAGTATAACAGATAAACTCAGCCGTTTACCCCTATGTCTGTGGGGCTTGGGGAATTGAGATGGAAATATTCTGGCACATATATGTTTGCCTTTTGGATGAGAGTGAAAAGGGATGAATTTTTGGATAATCTGTAGTCCAAGTAGCCTGCTGTGCCATCCATCCGTCCACTTTTTGATCAGACCTATTTAACTTTGGAAGGTCTGGTAAAACACATGAATGCTTTTGTTGTGGTAGATATCAATCTTTTGATAACTTTTATTCTATTTTGAGGTGTCTGGACACTATTGCTAGGAATGTAGTCTGTTGTGAAAACTAAAAACCCCACCATGTAATAGGTCCATATAAACTTGAGAATGCTAAGGGCAGACTTAGCGAAACGTCGTGTTTAATAAAGAAGAAGTTGAAATCCAGGAAATCCCAGTGTTCATACTTGTACTACTTTTAAACGTCAAACCGAATGACACTTCAAAATGTCATTCAAAAGTTATAGGTCCATATACTTATGGAAATAATGAACCTGGTGCACACTGTCCAATGCCGTAACATGACAATATTTATTGCAGTTATCATAATCAAGGCCAAGAGTCACAGTGTTCTTACATTTGCGTATCGTTGGACAATTCCCAGTCATATAGTATGCGTTCCAGTCGAACTCTTTCATGGCAATACCATCATTAATATTGATAAATTTGATGGGATGATAAGAAATACACGACGGTTCGTGAACATGACATATGTTTTGTACAACCTTGGAGATCTGTGAAGCATTTAACCCTACCTGGCATGGGGGGTGGTGGGGGGGGGGGGCAGAATTCCCCCCAACAAACTTTCTGCGCCATCTCCAGAACGACAAAAAATGGAAAGCTGAAACTCCGTGAGTTTATCGTTTATCACATTGGGGTCAGTTCGAGCATATTTGCATGACCCCTAGAGCAAAGAATCATGGGTAAATTTAAGATGGCGACAACGTGGGTTACCAGAAAAGTGATTTTTTTCGTCACATTTCTTTAAAATTTCTGCTTTTCCGCGATGAAAAGTGGACAAAAACTATTTTATTTCACATCACAATAATATTTACTAATTTATCATGCAGTTTTTGCGGAGAAATTTCATAAATAAAAAATTCGAAAAATCTGACCGAAAAATCGACCAAAAAATGCAATTTTTGAAAATTACGTCAATGTGACGTCATCGAAGCGAGCATCCTGGATTTTTTTAATATTATCTGGTAGAACTTGATCCAGGAGTATAGTGTGATAAGTTTCAGTACCCTAGCTCAAGGGGTAAGAAAAATAATTAGGGGAGCCATTTCGGCCCCCAGGCCAGGATACATCCCAAAAAGCCCATACTGAGTTTCGAGACAGTCAAGGTCCTGAGGTGTTTCAGTCGCTTTCAGTAACGTAACGGAAGATATATCGAGACCAATTTGCCATACTAAGTGGCACAATATTCTTACATGTGAAACATGCTTGCATACGTTTGCTTGTGCATCATGTTCGAGAGAGACCGACTGATATTTCTTGTAATGTCGTATTTATGGGCCTAAAAATGTAGTTTAATAGAATTGTACTAAAGTGTACTATGGTGTTTTGGGATAATTGTACGATGGCGTACCGTGAGTTTGCTTATCAATGGTGTAGAAGGGGTTCACAAATGTTATCCATGATTTTACAATGCTGATGCATGTACCGTGATATTTTGGCTCAATTGTGTCCTGTTGAATGGAATCACTATCATGGTACATTACATTATGTAAACTAAGGAATGATCACCAAATTATGGTACATTACATTACATTATGTAACCTACTGAATGACCACCAAAAGAAATGACTTTCTATTATATTCGTCTTCACAGTTGCCGAGATATGGATCCGGAACAAGGAACTGTCAGTCATCTTGAAATTGGGCAGTAATTAATCTGATTATCTCAGCAATATTTTCAGTTCATTCTATTTTAGTTAATTGTTCAATAATTCGAAGAAAAATTCGAGAAACGTTATCCATTCAATATTTGTTTCAAAGTTTAGAGAAAATTAATTACTTGATCAGTTGATCATCATGTTGCCCACATGCAGGGCTCACGGACGAAGAAATCTTTCAGGCAGTGCTTAACTGCCAGGGCGTGAGTTCATGAAACCGGGTGATGACATGCTTCAGGATGTGCAGCTGTGAGATCTTTCTTGGCTAATAGGTGTTTCTTTGTTACCGAAGGCAAACAGGGGCATCTTACTACAATTTTAGCAACCGTTTCTGTTTCTTTCTCTGTCCGGTCCGTTTTGGTGGAAATGTATTGACTTTTCATCAGGACGATTTGGGACCGAAATTGTTTGTTTTAACAAAAGACCGCCAAATTTCAAGATAGCAATAGGGATGGGAAAGAGACCTAAAACTAAAATAATTGTGAAAAGGGTACTCAGCTTCAACAGGGAACATTGGTACACAGTGAAATGCGGGGCTCTATATGTCGTCATCAAAATGTGCTCAGGATAGCAGTTTAGGGTTCTCCGGTACGATCACAGTCTGGGTATAACCATCCTGAACTTGGCTAGGAGGTATTTGGGTTACTATGTTGTAGATATGAAGACAAGGGCATCAAAAGCCAATTGGGGACCGGACATGTTTTGGATCAGAAAGTTGAACAGCTTTGTTTGTTAGGTCGAAGACAAAAATTTAGAACCGAGAAAACAACAACATTAACCGGCAGAAGAATTGTGTGATACAAGTTTGGCCTGACATGCAAGTTTCAGAGAGCAACCACCTTTATTTCGTGATAAATCAGAAACCGTCCCGGATATCTTTGCTAGGACAGAGAGTAGTATCCATACTATAAAATGAGCTGTCCGTTTGCGCCTGTGTTTCTGTGTTATACGGTATCGTCACAGCAAGATATTGTAGAGGAAATGTTAATCAACGTCACACAGTGCGACGTTGCAATGGATACCTGATTGTGGTTTAACGTCGCAGCCCGATGTTTTACTGGAAATCTTAAGCTGGTTTCCGCAAGTCGTCACAATACGACGCTGTATTGTTAATTCGAGTGTTGCATAACTTCATGATACGACGTTCTCATGGAAATGCATCAACATGTAGCAACGTTCCATCCTAACGTTCCATCCTAACGTTCCATCCTAAAGCGATGCAGTATTGACAAACTTGAAGGACAAAATCTTCATCTACATGTAAAACAGAAGAGATGCGCGTCCGTGCCTGTGCCCATGTGTCCGTGCCACTGGGTTGTGATATGTTGCCCTGTGACTGTAGGAGGTGTCCGAAGGGGTGACGCAAATACTCCACGGGTAATGTGCCAGTATATTTCAACTGACAACTGTACATGTCGCACTGCCGTTTTATTGATCGTTTTATGGCACAAGATTCCTCAAAATGGTATCACCCAGAGGAGTTCACAGAAAACCCAGTGTACCGTACACCGTACATCGCAAACCGCGCAACTTACATCGTACACCGTTCATTAACAAGAAAACACAGATTGTACGGTACCCACGTAATTTCTTAGTTTTCCAGAGTCAAAAGACTTATACTCACATACTTAGCTACAGATCATTGAATGACTGACTTAACCAGTCTGCTGGACGGTTGTTCTGCTTCAAACCAAAGAACTCGACCAAATTTATCACAATAAAATACTGCCACCCTGTGATAAGCTACTAAGTGGGTGGGTAGCAAGGCGTCGAAAAAAGATAACAGCTAGAGCGATGAGAGAGAATATCATTTTCCTGTCTGATGCAAAACTCGATAGCGTACACGCTTGTATGAACTGATAAGAGGAAGACGGGAATAGATTGTTTTTTGCTAAGTGCTCTCAATAATTAACTAATGCATCATAGGCATGCGTCGACAGACACACCTTATATATTATATATATAGATATTTTGGAACAGATTAAAAAGTGTGACGTTCGACATGGCGTATATATGCATATTTGATATCGTCAGATCAGTTCTCCAATCTATGATAAAACAATACTTACATATTCAATGTGAGATACACGCCGCAGGCAAACAAGACAGGATAGCCTGCTGATTTACGGCATGATGAGCAGTTGATATTCTAAAATGACTGGTACAGTTATGTTGTGTGTTACAGGGCTAAATATCAGGAAAAGATAAAACTCGAACCTCATGTGAAATGATAAAGATACAGACTTTTTATATATTCATAACTTTATTATATATTCAGCTCTCTATACCACCAATGTAACGGTTTACGTCCACACATGACCGTAAGATAAAGAGAAGACGAAATGTAAGAAGGAAGGTCAGGCTTAGATGAGACGGGGAATGAAAGCATTTTTTAATTAGGTTCCCGTTGCTCGACGAGATGATCGGATTTTTTTGCTTTGTCTTCGTTACAACACATGATCATCGCACATGGAGAGGTTAAGAGCAGCAACAACAACAACAACAACAACAAAACAATATTCCAGTCGAACACTTTCATGGCAATAACATCATTAAATATTATGGGCGATAAATTCGATGTAGTGATGAGAAATACACGACGGTTCCGTGAACATGACATATGTTTTGTACAACCTTGGAGATATCTAGATCATTTAAGACACATCAGAATATTTAATGTCCAAGTACTGAATTTCAATGATAGTCGAGGTCCTGAGGTGTTTCAGTCGCTTTCAGTAACGTAACGGAAGATATATCGAGACCAATTTGCCATACTAAGTGGCACAACTTTCTTACATATGAAACATGCTGTATACGTTTGCTTGTGCATCATGTTCGAGAGAGATCGACTGATATTTTAATAAAATTGTACTAAAGTGTTCCATGGTGTTTTGGGAGAATTGTACGATGGCGTACCATGGGTTTGCGTACCAATGGTGTAGAAGGGTTTCACAAATGTTATCCATGATTTTACAATGCTGATGTATGTACCATGGTATTTTGGGTCAGTTGTGTCACATTGAATGGAATCACCATCATGGTACATTACATTATGTAAACTACGGAATGATCACCAAATTATGGTACATTACATTATGTAAACTAAGGAGTGATGACCAAATTATGGTACATTACATTATGTAAACTAAGGAGTGATGACCAAATTATGGTACATTACATTACATTATGTACCTACTGAATGACCACCAAAAGAAATGACTTTCTGTTATAATCGCCTTCACAGTTGCCGAGATATGGATCTGGAACAAGGAACTGTCAGTGATCTTGAAATTGGGCAGTAATTAATCTGATTATCTCAGCAATATTTCCAATGAGCTAATAGGGCCATAACACTTTTCGCACAAGAATGGTCATTCCACGAGACGTATTACAAATGTGGAATTTTGATCAGGGACGATCACTGTCTATTTGTGGCTCAACAAATAGTATCAAGAAATTTAAACAAGGTGTTTGTTGCAATATTTCAGGGTCAGACGGCCAGAGTCAGGCTTGATACTGTTCCAATCAATCCCCTTCAATAAAATCAGATTCAAACGTAAAATATATTGGTTTGGAAATGTCCAAGGCTCTTCAATGACGGAATGTATCGATTGTTTAAGAAAAAAAATATGTCGTGACCTCTTGACTTCTACTGGCATACGGTTTTTGACAGGACCAATTCTTTGGCTTCATAAGCATACCAAATATTCTAAGTGATATTGATACGTGAAGGTTGGATCGATTGATCATCTCTACCCCCAAACGAGGGAGTTTCTGCAAATGTGACAAGCGGGCCTTTTTGGTCCAATATATCCGTAGTTGCTGAAGTGCATAGCAGACCAAACATTTTGGATGTCTGAATCTATTTTAGGATTGCGTCGATATTTATACGCACTCGACTAACACCAAAGATCATTAATTTCCTTATGTTGAAGATAGCCATATATTACTAATATTCGATCAGTTCATGATGAAATTATTCATTTAAACATTTTATTGCACCCACTGCACTTGTATGCAATGAAATATCTCATCCAACAGTAGGACACATCAGGCTTTTCTCCATGAAATTTGACTGTGTACTGCCTGACAAATTTGATCGTCCGTGAGCCCTGCATATGGGCCACATGATGATCAACTGATCAAGTAATTAACTTTCTCTTAATTTTGAAACAAATATTGAATGGATAACGTTCTTCGAATTTTTCTTCGAATTATTGAACAATTAACTAAAATAGAATGAGATTCTGTTTGAATAATGCACTGTAAGAATCGGGAAGTTCGAATATTTTTAGATATTATTATTACCACAGCTAAATTATTTAAAAATAATTTAGCTGTGGTAATAATAATATTACAATTCTAACTGTCTAAATGAGTGAGTGAGTGAGTGAATAGGGTTTAACGTCGCTTTCTAAATGAACAGCTTCCAGAAGATATAGCTTGCTTTCGTGAGCTTATTCATAGCAATTCAATTGTGTAAGAACTAACGAGATGTTCAAAATCTTATCGCCATGGATCTTGTAACCGTAACCATGGGAACTACCCCCTGTATGTTCGCTTTCTCTTGATCCAAATGTTTTACTGGAAGATATGATGTCCTGGTTAAAAATAACGATTGTCTATTTTCGTATAATAAATCTATTCTGTTTATCTAGTCTGTTTATTAATATTGGTCATGTCATGGAAGGGGTGGCAAATCTTACCGGTGTCCTGCTGTAGTTAAGAACTTTTGGATCAAAGGTATGTGATCTGTCAGCTAAATTATCTTCTTATCGGTAATGACTGTGTTTTCAACGCGGTAAATGACGTAGAGCTAGTACCGAAACACTGCTGATGAGACTGCTAGGTTGCACTTTTCAACCATGACCTGGAATGGTTTATAAAAAACTGTTACATGTTCCGAAAATACCAAAGGAAACACGACCTCTGTAAACAGGCTCTAAGCAATACCGACAGCTGTGAGATCTTTCTTGACTAATATGTGTTTCTTTGTTACCGAAGGCAAACAGGGGTATCTTACTACAATTTTAGCAACCGTTTCTGTTTCTTTCTCTGTCCGGTCCGTTTTGGTGGAAATGTATTGACTTTTCATCAGGACGATTTGGGACCGAAAGTGTTTTTTTGTTTTTGTTTTTTTTTAACAAAAGACCGTCAAACTTCAGGATAGCAATAGGGATGGGAAAGAGACCTAAAACTAAAATAATTGTGGAAAGGGTACATTGGTACACAGTGAAATGTGGGACTCTATATGTCGTCATCAAAATGTACACAGGATAGTATTTTAGGGGGTCTAATATGTAAAAATGGCACCCGATGGTGCCATTAACATGATTTGTTGTCTCCGGTAAGATCACAGTCTGGGTATAAAGATCTTGAACTTGGCTAGGAGGTATTTGGGTTACTATGTTGTAGATATGAAGACAAGGACATCAAAAGCCAATTGGGGACCGGACATTTTTTTGGATCGGAAATTTAGAACCGAGAAAACAACAACATTAACCGGCATTTCGTACTCACAAAATGAGCAATTGCGAACTGTAGTATGTACAAGTGTCATCTGCCCTCATTTAAAGATGATCAGGACGGTTTTCGAGGTAAATCCCAGAGAGAGTATCTAACGGGATAAATCCCCGTCTGAAGGATGAGCTGTACGCTAGTAAGATCGACAGTCGGTGCTGACACAATGGAATGGATTACCTACTGGGCTATGTTAACCCACATTTCAAGGAAGACGTACTGTATGTTTGCATTTGGACACATAAATGTAAGCATAAACATTATATCTATTATTGTTGCTTTGACATCGGGTATATGATAGACCGAGTTCTATTGGCATTACATCGAGTAGCTCTTGTAACGTTGTTTGTACATTAAAACATTATTCCTGGACTGATTTCGGCATTCATGTTAGATATGATCTTTGGTCGAGATGTTTCTGGGAGAGCCGTCAAGTTAAATTTATCTGTTAATTGATGTCTGATGTTCAGTGGCATCTTTCTTACAAAAGTGAAGATGTCAACAATATCCGATGATGCAGACAAGACATCAGGATGTTCATTATCTATCTTCATATAATTTCCATTGACCCATATTGTTATATCCAAATAATTTTCCTTTGTTATTCTCAAGAGCATATTGTATCGCTGTCAGGCTTTGATTGTGTTTGTTCATATGACCACCATGACGATCGTCCAAACGGCTCCTAGGTTAGGATTTATAATCGAGCTAAGAAGCGTAGCGTCAGATATCCTGCACGCTACAATCGTATTTGCCTGGTACATTACTGTCTGTTCCAGCTAATATACGTGTATCCGGTACAGCAAGTATGATCATGAAATAAAGATGGTAGTTGTACTTTGAAACCTTAATGCCAGGTCAAACTTGCAGAGGGCAATTTTTTACCAAAGATGAAGTATCAGGTATTTATGATCAAGTAGAACTCGTCATAAGGAAGATTTGTAACCCGAAGACGTTCTCCGTATTGTTTGGACTGACTAAAGAGGGATGAGGTATCAACCCAGTGGAGGTAATTTGAAGCTACAGTAACGTTCGAATCGGATTACCTCCCCTAAACCTTAAATGTTAAGTGGCAGTGGGCGTAACAGTACTTGCCATTCCTGACATTTCCATCTGCAGGGCACCGAGCTACAACAGCGCTGATTTTCAACCCAGACTTTCCCATCATTTTCTTGATCGTGTGCTGCCATCTTTGGCAGAAGAATTGTATGATGCAAGTTTGGCCTGACATGCATGTTTCAGAGAGCAACCACCTTTATTTCGTGATAAATCAGAAACCGTCCCGGATATCTTTGCGGGGACAGACTATAAAATGAGCTGTCCGTCTGTGTCTGTGTGCCTGTGTCATACCGTATCGACACAGTAAGATATTGTTGAGATGTTAATCCGATTGTTGTATAACGTCACACAATGCGAGGTTGCAATGGAAATCCGATTGTGGCTTAACGTCACAGTAAGATGTTTTAATGGAAATGTTAATCTGATTGCTTGCAATCCGTTACAGTACGAAGCTGCATTGTAAATCTGATTGTTGCATAACGTCAGTGTACGATGTTATCCTGAAAATGTTTCAAACTGTAGCAACGTGTAATTCTAAAGCTCTGCAGTATCGACAAACTTGAATGAAACTTCATCTACATGTAAAACAAAATACGATCTTAGAAATGTTGCTCTGTGACTGTAGTAGGCGTTCGAAACGTGTATGGGGCCTCGGTGGCCGAGTGGTCTAAGGCGCTTCGCTGGTGACCGCTAGCCTCACACCGCTGAACCGGCACGGGTTCGAGCCCAGCTGGTCCATGTGTGAAAGTCTGTCAGGTACTTGCCGAAGGGCGGTGGTTCTCTCCGGGTACTCCGGCTTCCTCCACCAACTAAACTGACTGTCACCATATGAGTGAAACAAACTTGAGTGTGACATTAGGCCAAATTCCCTCCCTCCCTCGAAACGTGCAGGGTGTGATGCAAATAATCCATGGGCAATGTGCCAGTATATTTCATTTGTTTTCTATCGCACTGTCGTTTTATTGATCGTTTTATGGCAAAAGATTCCTCAAAATGTTATCATCCATGAGGAGTTAACAGAAAACCCAGTGTACCGTACACCATACATCGTAAATCGTGCAACGTACATCGTACACCGTACATTAACGAGAAAACATAGATTGTACCCACGCAATTTTTCGGTCAAAAAAATTATACTTACATAATTAGCTACATGTCATTGAATGACTGAGTTATTCAGTCTGTTGGTCGGTTCTTCCGCTTCAAACCGAAGAACTCGACCAAATTTATCACCATAAAATACTGCCTTCCTGTGATAAGCTACTAAGTGGGTAGCAAAGTGTCGAAAAAAGATAAGAGTCAGAGCGACATTTTCCTGTCCGATGCAAAACTCGTATGAACTGATAAGAGGAAGACAGGAATGGGTTGCTTTTTGCTAAGTGCTCTCAATAATTAACTAATGCATCATAGGCATGCTTCGACAGACACACTTTATAATTAATAATCTTTTGGAACAGATTAAAAAGTTTGACGTTCCACATGGTGTATGTGTATGCATATTTTATATCGTCAGATCAGTTTCTCAATCTATGATAAAACAGTTAAGTTTCATAATGATACTGGATAGGTTATTCAATGTGAGATACACGCCGCAGGCAAACAAGACAGGATAGTTTGCTGATTTACGGCATAATGAGTAGATAAAGCTCCCAAACTCATGTGATATGATAAAAATAAACATACAAACCTCCTTCTTGAATTCTACATCATTATATTTCGACTGCAATTTCAATGTTCTTTTCAAGGAATACTGTTAACAACATAATGACAGACCGGTATATAAACAGCCAGGACACAATGGTCGCTAGACAACAGTGTTTAACAAAAAACCGCTGACATGTTTGAAACAGTTGGTCACAGAGATTAAAATGGATAATGCGAACAAATACAATACACAAGGAAAACAAATACAATACATAAGGAAAACAACAATTTATCATATGATAAAGATAGTCTCTTTATATATTTATAATTTTATTATATATTTAACTCCCTATACCATCAATGTAACGGTATAGGTCCACACATGACGGAAGATCAGGCTTAGATGAGACGGAGAATGAAAGCATTTTTTAATTTAGATTCCCGTGGCTCGACGAGATCATCGTTAACAGTCTTCTCCAGGGAACCATTTGTGAAACCCGAGCACTGTTTTCAATTGGCAGAGAAAAAGGAAAAATCGCCACCTCATTTGTACAAATGCGCATAGCTTAGAATTTTGACGGTGGACACCTGGCAAGAAGTTGAACAGCTTGTTGTGCTTGAAATAAACTACTTCGTGCCGAAAGATGAACCTCTAAATTAAATTAAGGAATCAGCCAGGTACAGTTTTATTATTACTGCCAAATGTGTAAATCTTTTGGTGGTCTGTTGCCAAGAGTGACAATCAAGTCCTAAAACTTCCACTGTTATAAATTACCGTTATTTCACAGTAAATGTATGTTGGAGTTTACAGTACATTTAATCGCAATCGCATTAATCTGTACATTGAACTGTGATATTTCAGTTGACATCAACTGGAATGGGTAAACTTCGCACACACGTAACATAAGATTCCAGTTTCTTCTGAAAGGAGGTTGATATCTTTGCACACGAAACGCTCATTTGGCTTGATAAAAAATTAGCGTATCGGTTCTTGTAATACATTAAAACTAACAAATAAGTAATTTCGTTCTCGTTGGAATTGAACTCAATTTAATGAACGCATTTCCCCTTTCTGGTCATTTTAGGGTATACGGGTATTATGAGAGATCGAATAAATATACAAATATACCACCTATTCTATGACTCATGGAATTTCCTTGGTCGTTTCTTTGTAATTTCAAATACCGCATATACCACGACTGACCTCATTTTGCCGGAGTAAGTCGAAAGCGGCAGGGCTCCAAATTCCAGCTCGGATAAAGCAGTTATATGAAAGATATTTGACAGTGTACGATATTTCACTTTCGGGGTTTCGCTCCTCTTCCCAATATTTGACATATATTGTAAATATTACGTGTATATGGAGAGAGCGGGATCTGTTAAAATGAAAGTAACATGCCAATGGTTTTCGATACCCTGGTATATAGTTGTACAATTTCCACGTCTTCTCCAAAACAAAATTGATCATCGGGTGTTCTGGCGTACTTTCATTGAACATTTGAACACAATGATTGAGGAGACAACACGGATCCAAACAACGGTTTCATTTAGCTGAATTATATACAACTTTAGCCAGTGTCAGATATATGCGACGGCTGGGAGAAAGTTCAAGGGAAAGGCTCATAGTACGTTAGTTCTTCTTCGGAATACAATTAAGTAAGGTCCGATGCCTTTCGACTTCGAAAATCTATAATTCCATTATGTAACATTGACCACTTGCTCTCATGGTACATTCGTGTGATGAATGTTCTTCAGTCGGATTCATTGCTGTAAATAACTTATCTGTCAAACTCAAATAATTTGAGAGCAAGACCTTTTTTAGAAAACAATAAACGGCGTTCAATCATATGTAAAGAGTATAATTATAAGGCATTATTGTTCGAAAACGCGAACAAAAATATGTTGCTCGAAATTCTCCCTGGACCAATGATTTTGTGGTCGCGTGTGAAAAAACAATGAAAATATTTATCCGTCCAAGAATTTTATGGAGAGACGGAGAGAGACAGAGAATTAAGGTTTAGATTCAGCAATATAGCGACGATGGGGAGAGACAGCTTGGTATTGCATAGTAGAATGCTCGACACTCTCCAGTCATAGATTGCATGATCGCAGCGACAATAATAATTAAATTACACTTGAAGCTATTCCGTGCTATAATGTTTTTATTTTCTCAATAAAATTCCGTTGTAACAATGTGAAGGGATGTGCACTTTGTGGGGTAAAGTAGAGGGTTGGATTCGGAAAAATAAAATGTCATACAACAATTGTGTTTTAACATAACAGTACGAGAAAATATATCAACATAATATGTGAAAATATTCACGAAATAGCACATGCTGCGGATTTCAGTTTCATGTCATAACAATAATCATAATGCAATCAAGCTTGAAATTTCACATATTGTGTACATATATTCTCTCTTTCTGCTACATCAAAACACAATTATTTTTAGGACATTTTATTTTATCGACTTTAACCGCCCATCAAATTCCCGCTTTATCGTACCATCTCCTTTAGCATATCTGGATAAGCCAGACATATATAATATTGGTTGCAGCTCGGACATGCCCATGCGGGTATATTTCTGTAGACCTGTTATTCTCAGGAACAGTTTCGGGTTGCTTTTTAATTCATATTTTATGAATTAGAGATTAACCGTCGTCAGTCTCCACGCAGAACATAACATGTTATTAACATGCTCAGATCCTCTCAGTATTTGCTGATAATATCGTTCAGCCATAACTGAAATTGGTATGTTATATACACCACAAAGGTCAGGTCAATTCACATAATAGAAATTATTAGCCATCGTTCTCCAAGAAGTAACTTGTGGCCAGCAACGTTCATTTACTTCATTATAATAGGAGTTTGTTTCAGCTATGTGGGTACCCCTCAGGAAAAGTTTGTTTCTGACTTTATTTTCAGTGATCGGATTCGAAACATGCTGTCAGATGTGCTGACATTCTGTGTGAATTCTTTCTTGTAGCTTTGTTCTTAATTTCACAGGCTATCGCCTTGTATGTGTCAAATGTGCTGGGCAATGCCAAATATCATGATTGTACACTATTTGAGAGCCTGTTAAGAACTGGGGCTGGCGGAGGCAGACACTGTTACAGAGGATTTCATAATAGTTTGCCGTTTGTGACTGATGTGATGTTTACAAACACGCCATGTTGCTCTGGCAAGTGTGAAGTTGAACAGATTTGTTGCGTTTGAAGTTGCAAACTTGCAAGTTAACTGCGACTGCTATGCTGATGTCTGATTGGATAATGGCTTCGAACATCCACTCAGCCAATGAGAATCATAGACACACCACATAACACACCAAATGAAATAAACATATTATTACAATTTGGCACATTCAGATCGGCGCAAAGTTACATGTGATGTTTTGCTTCAGTATAGGCATGCAGTTTCTTATCACCAATCGTTGCAATCGCCTGAACTGTTAGTAGCTATAGCGTTACAGGGTATAACCGTGAGCCCCTTTCGTATAGGTCCCGTTAGTGTGATGTCGGGGAAGAGAATTATATCATTTTTGGGTATAACAAAGCGTATCTGTTACGGTGGAAAGCCCGGTATATATATTTTTTCAATATTTTAAATATATAAAAAAAGGTATATCAATAACTCCACCAGAGTGTGATATATAAGCAGTAATTAGGGATGTGTACGGTGTATACAGTAGTCAGGTAGTATATCTGAAGTTATATCAGATACGCAGTACAGAGTTTGATAAGTCGGATCATAGATCCATAAATGTATATATTATTTACCAAACACAATAGCATAGTGTAACGGCAGCTTCGCGTCTTTCATTTATTTTTTACGCAGGAGCAGAAGGTTTTCTGTACTTTGCCAAGTAACAAAACACCCCAGTGGTACGGTTGTACCTATTATGAAGTCATCAACGAGATCTAAGGCAACAAAGGTAGTGTCTCCGAAAGTAACACTGTTTAGATAGGTATCGCTTATGTAGAGCGGTATGTCAGAATTCTAAACGTGCGAGTCGATGCAGTTACACAGCGGCAGTCAGCCAAGAGTTCACTTCTGTGTCAGAATTCTACATCTGTTCAGCTTTTACTGGATTAAAAGTATACTCGACACATTAGCACCCCTCGCTTGTCGACCTCGTATAATTATTAGTAATAATATTACCAAGGTAGATTTTGATATAGTTTCCTTGTGAAGCAAAGCGTAGCCGTATATAGGTATATGTACTGTTAATACAACCATCATTACTACCAGGTAGTTCATTGCATATAGGGGAGCAAATCAGCGGCGTATAACCGATGATAGCATGTCAAGCTGAGCTCATTACGAAGCAAACTTTCGTTAATTGCTTTCGTGATGACGGCTTCTGGATATTTTCAGGAACGAGACAGAATGCTTCTATGATATGATAAGCAAGACTCACCCCCTTTTGGAAGTCGTGTATACCATTGCTGAAAACGAGGCTAATTAACTAGACCTGACTCTTTTCAAAGGGGACCGGTTCATACATGAATCTATACTTGACGTCAAATGCTATACAAAAGCAACCGAAACATTTCACTATCTACACAGAAAGTCGGCACACCCGAACTGAAAATATACATACGAAACTGCAAGAATATGACAGATTTCAATGAGAAAGCAGAGTTTTTGAGAGATAAACCCATGGTTCGGGGTTATTCGGTAAACAAAATCAACTCTTGCTTCAATGAAGTAAACTTTGCGGACATCAAATTACTTCTTAGAAAACACAGGAAGATAAATCCTACTCGGGAAATGACTAGAATAGTAAGGTCTATTACTACATTTGACCCTCACCTGTGGCTGAAAAGCTATTCAAAATAAGTATGGGAATATCATAGACCAAAACGGAAAATGCATGAAACTATTTCCCCGAAAGCCAAAATTATATTTAAGGCGAGGAAAACATCTCAATGAAATATTGAAAACATCCAAGATCCATGATCGATCAGCGTTGAGACTCCCTGACGAGTGGTTAAATTGCTAACTCATATAAATTGAATTAAAACTACAGCTAAAAACTCTGTTAGTATTTCTACAGAATCTATTCGTGTATATTTGTTAACAAAGGGCAGACTCGGAGTCTGAGCTACAGCCATTAGTGCGTAGGTATGGCTCATTAGGATAAGCTAAATATACCTCACGAAGAGTCTGATTACATACGGCCTCCTGTCTTTCGTTTAGACCTTTTAAATACACTATTCAGTAGAGCAAACCAGTAAAGATGTGCTATTGAATTGATGAAGATAGAGTTCATGTGACGATTATTGCAAACATCCTATTGTCCATGTAATTTTCGGATTCCTAAAGCGTGGATTCACTAAAGGACAAATTTGTGAAATTTGTAAGAGGTAGGGAAAGTGGACGACATCTGGCCACTAAAAAAGCAACCATATGGAAAGCCCCACTATAGACCACACAATCAGACTAGAATACGGAGGATTCTAAGATGTAGCCTTCGTACCTCAGTCGCACTTTTATTGCAACTCTTAAGGTGCAAACTATGAGGTAACTACACAGTCTCCAGCAACGGCTTACGCGGAATTAGGTACGCTAGCTCTGAAGCTGTGGTGACAGATCAGATAAAATAAGTAATTCAACTTATTTTAATGGATTAACATGGATGTCGTCTGATGGAGTAGACGCATGAACGTGGGGTACCTTAGGTAAATGCAAGAATACACAGAAAAATTTACCTGTAATACCCGACGTTGTGTGTTAATTTTCCCACCAAGGCAATAAACCATTACCTACACATATATTTGTAAAATTGCATGCACAAAGGGCGGGCCTCGGGGATGAACAGTCGACCAGCAGAATCCCACAATATACTGATAACAAACTGTTGAGATATATAGGAGGTACGAACAGTTGACAACTTCTTGCGACTAAGAAGCAAGACACAAACGCCTTCATCAGCACCTCACATTCAAACTAGAATACGCAGAGTTCTGAGACGTAGGCTTGATATCTCAACCGCGCAGTTTAGCATGGTGTTTCCTGTCCTTTATACCATGAACCAGGTAAAACTTTCACACGCTGCAAACGGCTCTTCTTCTCAGCGGCGCTTACTACGATATTGACCGCTCTTTTTCACAAGAGCGATAATTAACTCCAGAAGATAAACTGTATTACCTCATAAAGACAATATAGTCTTCAGCTCTTATAAAATCTGTCATTTTTGGGTACAGAAACTTTTGAACATTTGTCGGGTTCCAGTGAATTTAGCGTGTAAAGCTTCGTTCATATATTCATTTACGTAACGTATACTCACATTTGAGAGTGCACTTGGACTGTAAATAAATAGGTTTTATGGGCCAGATCTCACTATTCATTGAATAAATCACTGTCACAATTTTGTCAAGAAAATACTCAATGACTCCTGAATTTACGAAAGTCTTCTCGGCTGTTGTGCTTTCCGAATTTAACAATCTGACAAAAATGTTGTCTTTATTCCGTATTTTCTTCGGTTCAAATTTCGGAAGATCTGCTCACAACAATTAAAATTATCTGCAATTCTGAATGCTGTTGATATTTATAGATTCTTCCGAATATCTATAGATCCTCCTATAGTACTGGAGAGGGCAATGGCTGATAGTAGAATCCTGCCACGTGTCTATGCCGTAATCGAACAAGTCTTCTAAAACAGCAATCATGCTTATACCAGTCTGGACATTTTTCGTACAAGGAATATATCGATATGAAGGAACAGATCAAGAAACGACAATACGAACGGTTTAATACCGGATTATCGTGTAAGAGGTAGGCCTGTGTATACAGAGGACAATTGCTCTTTTTCATGCAACATCTGTTGTTTGAATTTTCTTGTTACTCTTAAATTTACTGAACTGAGTCATTTGTGAGGCCATCTTCAAAACGTCAAACAAAAAATCCCCCTCTACATCGTTTCGCTGATTGGGTCAGAGACTAGACAATTTTCACAAAGCAAACGGATTGAGACGCTTTTCTCGTTCGGAGTTTTGATCAGTTTTTACAACGGCTGAGAAAGCTGAAGTTTAACCCATCTCAACAGAGCGGAATGTTGTAGCGAGGGTCGAAGGAGAATAAAGCCTACCGCGAAATGTGCAGGAATACCTTGGGTCGAAGACGTAGAAGAATACGAGACGCCATGTTAACACTTGGTCTAGTGTAAGGGACGATGCAAGCTTTATTGATGGGGTAGGACCGGACTTTTTTCTTCGCTTTTTTATGTGGGACATAGCCTTTTTTGACATGACTATTTATAGGACCAAGACTTATTTTTCAAAAAAAAAAATACATTAGATAAACATATGAAAACCCCCTCGGCTCTGTGGTCCTTATTCGATAGGCTTCTACAGGTCATGGCCATATGATGCAAGTTTGGTGTGCCTAGGGATAGCCGTTCTTTAGCTATGTTGGGAATAAACAGGTGAATGGTATCCGAGATATGTATCATTAATGATTTCACATAAATTAAAGATGCCCACCAAGGCTTCCGCCCAATCAGAAAACGGTATGGTAATTCATTGAAAGTCTCTGGACGTATTAATGATGAACACCAACCTTCATATTGAACAATTGAACGGTAGCAGAGATATGTATATGTATCATTTCTGATTGTATAAATTAAAGATGGCCACCAAGGTTTCCACCTAATCAGAAAACCGGTCTGGTAATTCGATGGAAGTCGCTTGATGCATTGATGATCCAAACCAATTTTCGTAATGAACGGTATCAGAGATTTGAATCATTAATGATTTTGCATAAATTAAAGATGGTCACACAAATGCAGGCTATTGTGGAGGACTACTGATTCATATTTTAGGAAGCATTCGGAAAACCCCAACATCTGAAAACATCAACATCTGCTGAAGCTGCAACAGTATTTAATCATATTATTTCTTCATTATAAGGCCAGTTGCGCACATTGCAACACCTAGAGAGAAGGTTGGTCATCACAGGGACAATCCACGGTTGTAATACGTATATGGGCCGTCATAGCTCAGTAGGTAGAGCATCGGCGCAATAAGCCGGGGTCGTAAGTTCGAATCCCGTTGACGACCAATTTATTCTTTCTCTCTCAAAAATAATTTCATATGTATATATCTCAGTGGCGGGCTATACGCCACACCAAATATCATTTCTTCAACACTATTTAAAGCATACATGCAGAACAAACTTTCCATATACAGGTGTACGTGTACATTTTTGCTTAACAATAACCGAATCATTGGAAAAGTATGAAGTCCAAGCCACAACAATTTGGAAAAAAGTAATATTTCATCTCATAAATAGCACAGGCACACCTCTAATCATAAGAAACATGTGTATCAAGTTACATAATCACACAGAGACATCTAAAAACTTTCAAACACTTTTGCAGAACAACAAATCTTATCATTTTCCATAATTTGGACAAAAATAATATTTCATTTCATTAATAGCACAGGTACATCCTATAATCATAAGAAACATGATTGTATACCAAGTTTTATAATCATCCAACTGCAGCAAACTTTCTATGTACAGGGTTCTTGTGCACTTTTGCTAAACAAAACACCTGATCATTAGATTTTAACATTGAAGCACCCCTAGAAGCACCTGGGGTAGTGCCATAACTAACTCTTCTAGTGGAATACCAACCTCCCATATTGTTTTTTATTATTTTTATTTTATTTTTAAAGTTTTCTGAAATGATCTTGATTTGTTTTTTGTTTGTTTTCTGTTTGTTTTTTAAACCAAAAACCTTATCATTTCCAGGGAAGGGACACATACACTGACACCGACACCGTCATCGTCTCTCCCTTCTCACAATAACTTCCCTTCCTTTTAAGTACCGGGAACTTTGTAAAACATGTACAAAATTATATGCGCATATCACACATTGGTTGGGGGATGGTGTTTACAGATGCGGCTCGCCAAATTCGGGTAGATGTAGGTCACAACAGTTGTGGAGTCGGAACGTAATTGAAAGTGGGGGCGGGGGGCGGTCGACTATCACAGCCCAACAGGCGAGGGTCCTGGGGCCGCCTAGGCCCCGTAACCTCCGGGGTCCTAGATCACCGGAGATGCGTTCTGATCGTTTTCCCGGAAATAAAACTGATAATACTGCATGCAGATTTATGGTTCTATTTTCACGATTCTTTCGCAATTATAAGCACGCATCGATATTGAAAACATCGCACCTCATGCCTGCATCAATTTGACTTTCTCGTTATATTTAAAACACAAAAAACGATGAATTTTAGTTCTTGGAAGGGAAAACAATATGCCTATACCGATACGATTCATTCACAAAAAGATAAAACAAGGAGATCCCCACAGCCCAACAGGCGAGGGTCCAGGGGACGCCTAGGCACCGGAAGCTCCGAAGTCCCAGATCTCCGGAGATGCGTTCTAAGCGTTTTCCCGGAAATAAATTCGAACATAATGTATGCAGATTTATGGTTCTATTTTCCATTTGACTTTCTAGTTTAGCACAAAAAAAACACATAAAAAAACGATGACCTTTACATCATGGAACATTAGAAGCAATATGATACCGATTCATTTACACAAGGCTATAGTAAGGGATCCTCACAGCCTGACAGGTGAGGGTCCAGGGGGCGCTAGGCCCGGAAGCTCCGGGGTCTCAGGTGACGCGTTTTCCCGGAAATAAATCTGAACACAATGTATATAGATTTAAGGTTCTATTTTCACATTTGTTTCGCATAAACACGCATCGATATTGAAGAATATGCCCGACTCCATTTGACTTCCTGGTTTAACACAAACAAAACAGGCCTATAACACACCACTACACGTCCTGGCACTCTATCTGTAATTTTTATGTGGGGACATGGTCAGTGGAAGTGCCGAAAAGTGTGCCCCCCCCCACGCTTCCGACGCCACTACAACATAGATAGGACTAGAACTTATTTTTTACCTAAGATCCAGATAGGAGCCGAAGTTTTTTTTGGTTCTAAAATTAGGATTTTTTTAGTTGATTTTCCTTGTTGCACCGGCCCTACCCCATCGATAAATATTGCATGATCCATAAAACCGGGTTAAACAGACCAAAAATTGTGTGTGATCTGTATATTTATCTTGGGAATTGTAATTTTTTTTCTGTTATCACGCACCTTTAGTAAGCTCATTGTAAGCCAGATGATAGGCTTGTATTGTTTAGTCTATTGTACTCAGCAGCCCAAAGTTTTGGGTTTTCGTGGTTGTCATACTGTTATATTTAATATGGAATAGGTCTTTGGATTATGAACGCGGATATGCTTTAATGGACGACGACTGAATTATGAATGACGGACTAGACGCTTGTAGTCAGGAAGTATGCTTTATGCCCATTGATTTGATGTAGCATACCACAAGTATCGCCCTTCTCGAGAGTAACGACTTCCTCCTAGAAACTCTCGTTGTCCCGAGGATTTAATTTCCTATCGATTTCAATAACCTGATCCCATCTAGTCATTAGTGAACGGCTTCTTGTTGACGGGATAGGCTTGGTTGCATTATTCAAGAATCTATAATTAGTTTGTTGGCTACATATTTCGGGAAACCATTCCAAGATAGATAATTTCGAATGAGGTTGAGTTCTTTCTTGAACAAGGACTTGGGTTTGCAGATTTTGTTTGCGCGATTTATCAATGCCCTGACTAATGCAGTACGAGCTTTCCATGGTGTGAAACTTATAAAGTTAACGTACTGACCTGTATCCGTACCTTTTCTGAAAATTGAGGTGCTGTCACGGGTGGCAGAGATATCAAGAACGTATAAATTACATTGCCTGTGAAGACTTAGTGCGTGAATTTAATCTGCTTATGGAAAGAATTCAATTTCTTGATAACTTTGTCAACGTCCTGCTGTTTCACTTGATGATATCAGCTTGAAACAGAGGCTGGAGCAGGACATTTTCTAGTTCACTCATTATAATGTCAGCTAATACGGGCCCTAAAGGGGACCCCATGCATACACCATCAATTTGTTTGTATATATCTCCTCCACACAGAAATGGTGTTTTGGTGCAACAGTCCTTGATTAATTTCCGAAGTGTATACTTGTTCAAGGTAGTATTGATTACTTTGTCTTTGTAGACATGGTCGGTGATGATTTTGATACTTTTATTGAGCGGCACATTCGCGAACATGGACTCAATGCCAAATGACACAAATACACAACCTTGATCAAATAGGACTGCCGGTATATTGCGAATGCGATTACCAGCATCGAACGAGTTCTTAAGTAGTGAGAGCAATTTGGCCAAGAATTCACTCACTTTGTACATGGGTGATCCAATCGTATCAACAACAGGTCTGAATTTAGGTAGTTTATCAAAAATCTTGTGAGTATTTGGGAGCCCTCCTGCTCGCGCCGGGTTTGTATTCTTTGATATCATCGCCTTATGTTCTCCACGATTTAATAAAGTGTTGCGTTGAGTTAGAGTTATCTGTTCCTTCTGTTTTCTGAAAGAAGTAACACAGATATTTGTTTGTCACTTAGATTATCTCCTGTTAAGTTGGCTATAGTTTGATTTGGATTAACCTTAGCCCCGAGATATTGAGAGTGTTCTTTCACCAGGCTTCGAATTTCTTGTTATGTGTCTTAATCGTCTGCTGACAGAGTTCTTTTCACGGTATAGTATAATCACGGATTTAAACTACGTCGTTTTGGACTTCAGGTTATTTTGGTGTAGTTTCTCTGTTGTTCTTAACATCTGCAGAGTTGTGTGTCGTTCTTGTATTGCCTCTCTTAGAAGTTGTTTATGGTATTTGCTTCTCAAGTTCGGGCGTTTTGAGTTCAAGTTATTCCATCTTACGAACTTGGTAGTCAGCTTGTTGTCAGTTGTTTATGGTATTTGCTTCTCAAGTTCGGGCGTTTTGAGCTTAAGTTCTTCCATCTTACGAACTTGGGAGTCAGTTTGTTGTCAGTTGTTTATATTACTTGCTTCTCAAGTTCGAGCGTTTTGAGTTCAAGTTCTTCCATCTTACGAACTTGGGAGTCAGTTTGTTGTCAGTTGTTTATGGTATTTGCTTCTCAAGTTCGGGCACTCTTGGTGAGGTCCAGCCAATCAGCGAGTACTTACGAACTTGGGAGTCCGGTTGTTGTCAGTTGTTTATGGTATTTGCTTCTCAAGTTCGGGCGTTTTGAGTTCAATTACAAGCGTCTGATCCGTCATTCATAATTCAGCCGTCGTCCATTAGAGAATATCCGCGTCCATAATCCAAAGACCTATTCCATATTCCATATATCAGTATTAGCACCTAATTCAAAAAGACAATCATAGTATACATAAACATAGTCGTGTTTCCTTCAAGAGAGAAGCGGTCAACAGTTTTCAATGATGCCGGCAAGACATCATGATGTTCTAAAAATATCAAATCCGTATCGCTGATCAGTATTCTTAATCCATAATATTCGTTGTAAAGCTGTCATCTAAAGAATGTATCTCAGCTCACGCTTCTGATTGTGCCTGTTCATATGAGCACCATGAGGATCTTGAAGTACATGGGTTCATACGGCCCCTAGCCCCGGGTTAAGCGGAATTAGACACAAGTTGAGAAACGTAAAGCCATAGATCTTGCACGCTACGCTCGTATTTTGCTATCAGCATGCGATATGTTTCGCCAAATTTGAGAAACTTTGAGTGGAGGTGCTTGGTGGTGTAGCCCTGTTTTATAAGTTTCTGCAACAATGTTTTGTGACGTTGATTAAAATCGTCACATTTAACACAGTATCTAGCAAATGCTACTAGGCGTGATATATATACGCCATATACAGGTCCTACTGGAATATTACTCTCCAGAAAGGGATAGTTTACGATGTCGAAATTGTAATCATCTCTTTTGTCATACAGTCGACGAGAGAGAAGGCCCGCTTCATTTTTATAGAGATATACATGTAGGTCTAAATATGATGTGCCTGTAGGGTTATCTGTAGTTTCCTTCAAATCCACTGAAGGTGGATATATATCCTTCACTGCGTCATTTATATAGCGATTATCCACAGCGAGCAGATCGTCTATATAGCGTTTGGTGAATGAGAAGGAACCGGTGTGGAAGCAACCGTGGTCCGCCAGATATGAGGGTCCGGGGATCATGGTATCTGGATCTGGGTGCCCGAAGGGCACCCAGATTCAGATACGAAAGTCCTCCCTCGGAAACAATTGTCCCCCTATCAGCAGAAACCAGGGTCCTGGTATCGTTGGAGTCCGGGTCACTGAAATCTAGATATGAATGTCCCTTCTCATATATATAGGGCCCGGACCATGGCATCTGGCGGACTATGGGCGCTTCCACAGCTATGGAAGTCCTCAGAGTCCGGCATTCCACAGAGTCCGGTTGACCTATATATGAAACTAAAGGAATAGTAGAGACTAGAAATTCTGAACGGAGATTCGGCCAGCAAATCGGTGGTGCAGTGGGTAAAGACATAGACGGTGGACAATACAGCAGACGGTAAGATTGTGGGTTCGATCCTAGTCGGGGTCAGTTGAAAATGTTTGAGTTTCTGCATTTCTCATGTACAGCTTTAGTACGTCTTGTAAAGTTACACCGTCGCATCTTTGTTAAATATATATATATTTTTAGAAAAAAAAAAAAAATTGTATTCAAATCAATATACATATTTACCTTGTATATATATTTTTTTTTTTCATTTTGGGTGGGCGTGGGGGGGGGGATTCTTTCACTCCTTTCTCTCCACCCAGGTGCAAACATTTTTACCGGGGTGAAAAGGTTTCCACCTGGGCGCAAACGTTATCACCCTGGTGGAAACCTGTTTTAACACAGGTGAAATCCTGTTTTCACCCATTTGAAAATCTTCTTACCCCGGTGAAAACGGCTGGAAAGTTTCCATCCGGGTGAAAACTAAATCAAAAGAAGCAAACCTAGAACTAAAAAAATAATACAAAACTGGAAAAATATCAGGTCATATATGGGCCGCCGTACATCTTCAATATGTCGTAGAACACCGTATAGAAGTACTAGGAATCCTTCTTTCCGCGCAGGGTTAATTTCCGCACGCATATGATTTTGTGAATGTTGCGAAATCAGAAAGAAACACGAGATATTGATATATCTAATGAAAATGTATATCACGTTTCTGACATCAGTAAATATTGAGGAAATTGTCATGTCGGAGATCGCTATTACTGTTATAATTAATCTTACTCTAAAATGACCACGCTTGTCCGCTGATACTACTTACGACTTCTCGCATAGTCAGGGCAAAATTGGAATATTTTACGATATGCACATATATTGCTCAGGGTCTTTTCATATTCGGTCCGTATTTTCCGAATGTGGGATATCCTGAACGATCTCTCCGGACATTTCAAGCTGACTCGCCGTTCGTGAACTAGGATCGGGTCATTTGTTTGCATAGGAGCATAAAATATAAGTTTTAATTTGTTTTCACATTAACCGTAAAGGGGCGCATCTGGTATCATTAAAAAATAATCAAATAAATAAAACATAACATAAATGCAAAATAAAAAATGCCACGACATCTACATGCATCTGACTACTGCATTCATATATGGCACATCTGCGAAATTAATGAATTATATTGAGTACACTGGAAAAAAAATCTTAAAATTTAAGGAATATTTACCGACTATTACACCGGCGGAATATTCCTTGAAATTCAACAAGGAATATTCCGTAGCATGTTAAGGAAATTCCTTAACATGGTAAGGAATATTCCTTAGTTATGTTGAGGAATATATTCCTTAAATTTTTAAGGATTGTTTTTTTTCTGTGTACCTGATCAGGTGTGTATAAAAGCTGACCACCTGTCCACAATCAGACCCATGTCATCCTTAGATCCTGCCGATAGTCTGCGATATTTGGTCAACAATATCGACAAGTACGAAGCCGGGAGAAGTCAGCAAGAGAAACGTTCCATACGTCGAGCTGCTCAAGGGAATTTTCTGGTAGCAGTATGCCAACAAAATTCCGTTGTTTTGATCATTGAAAGTGAATATATTTATTATGAGTATTATCTTTTATCGTTTGAGCGAGATACTATTCTTTTTCGGTATAACCCATTTACATAGGAATGCGAAAAGTGAGTCCTTGTTACCCGCAATTAATATATTTTGTAGACTTTATATATGGCGAATATGTATATATTACGGGTAATTCAACCTAAGGCGCTCGCAAACTAATGGTGTATTCGTGACAAACACCGGGTATATTTGCCTATTCCATCCAAGATTGAATAAGGGTAGCCCATAGGGGACATCGATAATTTCTTCTTTTTTCATTTTTTTATTACATTTTCTGCATTCATTGGGGATGGTCTTGATTTTCGCCTATTTTCTACAAACAGATTTTAGCTTTTCACATGTTTTCTTTACATTTTTGTCATTTCTAGTAACGTCGTCATAATCATTTTTTTCCAACGAAAACCAAACAAAACTCTTGGAAACGTTTACACCGTTTTAAACAGCAGAGTAAATCGATGTTTTGATCAAATTTTGCGAAAATTTTATTCATGTAATTTTTCCAAACAAAAGTGCATGATAAATTAACCGTGATTTTACCCGTGATCCTCTGCTCGGGAGGTTATGTAAATAGACTCCAAATGACCCCAATATGATAAACTACAAATTCACGGAGTGTCAGCTCTCAAGTTTTTGTCGTTCCGGAGATTGCGCAGAAAGTTTGGAAGGGGGGGGGGGGTGGCGAATGTCCCTCCCCCAGGCCTGGTAGGGTTAAACAAGGAACTGTTTGCATAAAATAGTCCAAGATATATAGAAAACATGCAAATTTGACCCCGTCTTTGGAAGACCCACGGAATATGCCGTTAAAAGAATACAAGTAGTGGCCTAGTTACCCCACTGAATGGCAGCTTCCACACCTTTATAGAACAATTACATATCGCGAGTTGCATTCGTGGAAACAGAAGAACGTGTTATTTCTCTTGTTGACTTGTTGTAACGTATGCTCGCCTGGCGAGCAAACGTTACAATATGTTGCATTCTTCATTGTAGTGAACAAGCTCCCACCGGACGAGCAAAGAGGCGCAAAAGCACGAGGAAAAGCCCTTAGGTGTGATGCAGTCTTACCTGGCTATTTCTTAGCATGAATTTCAAGATTTTCTGTTAAAATTATCTTGTTTTTTTCATTTCAATTTCGTCCTCACTCACCTCCTGAGTAGGAGGGAGAGACAGAGAGAGGGGGGGCTTAGGGCGTAATTGACGTACTTACAACCGGTGACGTCAACAGGTCACTTTCGATTGACCTTTGTGAGGTCAATCCCGGTTCCGGTCACGTGATCGGAAGTGCACAATAGTGGAAATGCGCACAATAGCGGGAATCATGCGCAGGGTTAAAGGTCACTTTATGGAACCGGAAGTGACTTCACACAAAGGTCAGACGAAAATGATCTGTTGGCGCCACCTGTCGGAAGTAGGTCAATAACGCCGTAACTCCCCTTTCTATACTACTCCCTGGTAAACATGTTCACGTGTAAACTGGATGGAAAATCGGAAGTAGTAATCGAGGCGGACATTGGGCTCCAGGTTAGGACTTTCGTCTCCTGGAAGCCAGTGTCCCAGGACATCCAAATCCAGACCTGAATGCCCGACGGACAATTAAATCCAGATCATAGTGTCTTGGGACACTTACGTCTAGACGCGAGTGTCCCCCGGACACTGGATGCATGGGGCCACCGTTTCCGTCACACCGGCTTTGAATGGATCGGTTTTTGAAAGCGCCTGCATATAATCATATTCATAAGAGAATAGATATAGGTTAGCCAATAGGGGTGCACAATTAGTACCCATTGGAATACCTATAAGCTGTTGATATATTGTGTTGCCAAATTTCACATAGATATTTTTGATGACAAATTCAAGCAACTCTATAAACAGAGAAACATCCCATGAATGATATCTCTTGTATGCAGTAGAGCTAAAGAATGCTCTATGGCTTCCGACATTAATATATCTACGATCAGTTTTTTTGAACACAGATACTATTAATGAACTTAGACGGTCAATGAGGTCCTGATGACGGATTGTATTATAGAGAGTCGAGAAATCCTATGTGGATAAATATCTGTACGGTATGTGACCTTTAGCATCAAGTTTTTCCGTAAGACATTTTGAGTTTTTCAATATCCACAGACATTCAACGCCAGAGTTTTTAGTATTGGCGCAATACCTTTCCCAAAATGCTTTTATTTTCTGAAGGACCCTCGCCAACAGGGTTGAAAGAAGCTTGGTGGTGCAGCTTCTAGAACCAGCTATGAATCTAGCTTTGTATGGTGATTTAAGCATTTTGGGAGTTCAGTATACTTTTGGTATATCGTTATGTTTGGTTGAAAGAAAAATACCTCTTTCCCTGAGAAACGTTTTGTGATTGTTAAATGAATCTTCCAGAGTAAATGCAGTTTGAGAGTAAATAGACGTATTTGGTGACGTATGTTGACACTCAATTCTTCAACCAGCACCTGGTAATAGTAATATTTACATATGAATATTTTATTATTTGGAGCTTTTGTCTGCTGAGACTATGACAAATTTACTTCTTGCGAATTGGGGCTTCTCAGCACTTGTTTTGCTTGGGGAAGGGTACTTCTGTCAATATGGTGGATTGTTTCAACGACCTTGCTCTTGGTGAGGTCCAGCCAATCAGCGAGTACTTGTTTTTCCATCTTACGAACTTGGGAGTCAGGTTGTTGTCAGTTGTTTATGGTATTTGCTTCTCAAGTTCGGGCGTTTTGAGTTCAAGTTCTTCCATCTTACGAACTTGGGAGTCAGGTTGTTGTCAATATTTGTGTGATAATGGCATATTCGTGGCACAGGGCTTGCAAATTTCACGCTTGTAAGTAGAACAGTCCAGGCTATTCCATAAGAGAAACTGTCGAATTTAGAATAATTTTTTTATCTGTAATATAAAGACTCAACGGCAATTTCTCGCCGTTTAATTGTATGCGCGAGACTAGTGTTGGCCTGTGTGGACAAGATGGAGTGCATAGACAAGACAAAGTGATATGCATGGGAGCGCGAGGTCAGTACGGCATGGTATTCATTCACTAATCTCCCCGAGTTTGTGGACTGTGGTAATGTGTCAAATTTATTTGTCTGTCCGTCCTCGTGATAACGACGTGATCACATGGCGACATAATCAGAACGACATACAGTTTTAGACACAAACTCGCTATTTATAGTTCCTATCCCAACCCTGAGCTCAAGTCTGTCTGTGTACGTAGTGTGCAAATGGTTTGATCTATTGAAACAACTGCGCCAAACACGGGATGTATCAAGTTGGAACACCCTCGCTAACTTTGACAATGCCGTGTGTCATATAGCCCAGAATTGCACCGATATAGTTAAGGGTTCACTAGATGGATGAAAGCACTCAATTGAAGAGCTCGTCACAGTTGGAAATTTGAGTAGTTTTTTACACAGTAATTCAACGTGCTACATGTAATCGAATGAGTAATCTTCAGTTCTGTGAAAGATGACATGATGTTTTGCTAAAAGATATGGCAATCCACAGGGAAATTACAAATGACTGAATAAAACAATTCATTGCGAGAAACTTGTCATTCATATAGTCGACTGATCAATGGGTATCACTATTGGGATTTGAATTCGCTATAGCTCAGATACATGGTCACCTCTCCGAAATGTTACCACGAAGTTTATTGCAGCAACTTCAGTTGTTATAGAGATTTTAT